>PYXC01000495.1:6182500-6247500 GCA_015244755.2 Tenualosa ilisha | reverse complement strand
GGGGTGGCTCAGGCCTTAGGCTCTATAAATAGCTTTCAAACAATCTATTGTCTATTGTCAATGGCACTCTATAAAGTCATAAAACTAAAGTGAAGTGAACTCTTTCTGAGCCTGATCAGAATCCTCTGCTGCCGATGTTATTTACTGCCGGTGATCTACTGTGGCCAAATGCAGAGAGGCTGTCTGCGCTTCAATGCACTTATCTACTGCAACCAATGCAGCATTGCTACTGCCTGGGCCAGTCACTCCAGGTTTTCTTTTGCTGCTGGGCCTGCTGTGTCTGGAATCCCAAAGGAGAGCGGAGATATCCTAAAAAGCAACCAGGAGCCCAATTTTCAAAACGCTCGATATGTTCGAGACTTACCCAAAGAGAGACATTTTTATTTATTTAAATGTTTGCAAACTATGTCCAGTATTCCAGAAAGAGCATTATGTTCTCTATGTCTATATCATTTAAGCAATCCATTATCCACTTTGTAGACAGCCCAATAGGCAGGGCTGGAAGGCACAGAGACACACACACACACAAAAAGACAGATTATGCTTTTAAGTCAAACATTAACAATACATTCATTTCTTGAAAAGGCACAAGCACTTCAGTCACGGCAAGGCTTTTAATGTATTTAAAAGCAAGGACAGCGCAAATTTAATTTCGGTCTCCTTCACCCCTCGTCTCGGAGGTGGATGCCTTCCAAAAACCAAGAGTTACAGTTTCCAGGACGACCAGCCTTGACCTCATTAGGACAACTGTTTATTTTGATTTAGTTTCTTTAATTTCCCGCTGTGCTTTCTCCCCCTCTCTGTCTGTCTTCCTCTCTGTGTCTCCCTTTCTCTGTCTCTCCATCTCTCTCAGTCTTTCGTCTCTGTTGCTCAAATTCCAAACAAGGCTATAGCAATCCCCCAGCTCTTCAGCCCTAGCCAGAGAGCCGGGGTCATCCTGCGTCACACGGAGAGGATGCCAAGGCTGGGCCCAGCATGGCTCCCCGGGGGCCATGCCCATGAGGCAGAGCCTAAAGAGAGAGACAGAGAGAGGGAGAGAGCAGGCAATAGGCTCCCTGGAGCCTCATCAGTCAGGAGCCCAAGACTCACACAGGCTAAGTAGGGCTAATAAAGCCATTCCTCTGCTTGAGCAGAGCTTGAAGAGGTGAGAGGTGATCTTTAGCAAGGATCTTACAGGGTTCACAGCGGAAAGGGAGAGGGAGGGAGACTGTGGAAGAGAAAGTGCAGGGAGAAACACAGTAGAAAAGAAAGTAAAACGAAATCCGAAAGACTGAACCAAAGGAGAAAACAAAGAAAGATGCTTTCACAGCAAAACTCTGTCTACCTTTAAACAAACAATGAAAGTGATCAGGCAGGAGAAAGATGATGTTTATCCTTCAGAGCAACAAAATGTGACTCAGTGATTTCATTTGTACCGCCCAAATTTCTAGCCTGTTCGTATGATAAGGCTAAGGCCTACAGGGGAGAATATGGCACGCTTCCTCTATTGGGAACAAAGCCATGCTAGCACTTCACAGGTTGCATTCCATTAGAAGAAAAGAAAAAAAGGTTGGAGAGCACGCTCAGTCAAAAGAACTGCAAACTAATGACTGATACTAGTATGGTTTACACAATTTGAAGTGAGGGTTTGGGTCATTAAAAGGACAACCACCCCTTTAGACAAAACAGGCCAGGAATATATATTTCAGTTGCTAGGGTTATGTAGCCAAAACAGCCAGGCAACAATAAGGCCTATCGCAGGTAATGACAGTGTTTTGCAACAACACAGTTACCACCCATAAATTGTAGCATGACTGGTATGCTTGAAAGAACGCAGTTCTAGGGGCTTCAAGGTGAGGTGTGTGACTACAAGAAAGAGCCCATTTGGAAAAGTAGCCTCTGTTACTAAGAGGGACACATGAACTTTGCCTACTCTTATCTTAACATCATTAGCATTATCTCATTGTGTCTTATCAACGCTTAATCAGTCAGATCAGGTGTTTTTCATTTTTTAATGGCTGGATCAGGCCAGGCTCTTGATGGGGTCTGCTGATTCTTGTGTGAGAGAAGTGTTATTTTACGATGCAGCCAAACTGGCAAACAGACCAACATCTCATCTGAAATTAGCGCTAAATGAGCAGTCAGGGGAGCAAGTGTGTTAAATTTAGCCTGCTCTGACTGAACTCAGTGACTCTAAAATGAATCTTTTCATATGTAGTTTTAACACACACAGATAGGGTACTGTACATTCAAGACATGCCATAAAACTGTGTGAGTACCTCAGATAAATGCCTGCTAAGCTAGGCTATATATAACAGAGGAAAACTAAACTTGGCACTAAGCAAACTATTATAAATATGTGATTTGAACAAGGAGACCAAAACCTACCTTGTGATAAGAACAGCATTGTCGTGGTGAGCTATGCCGTTTTCCGGAATGCTGTTCCCATGTCCCTGGTGAGACAGTATGGACTTCTGCCACTTACAGAAGCTGTCAAGAGACTTGTCAGCATGGTGGTTGATCTCCAGATTTGGCTGGAATAGGGCATACACTCAGTGGACAGGCTCACACTCATAAAAAGAGTTCATGCTAAAATTCATTCCATATGTAAATCAATTCTGCATTACACAGCTGTGTGTATGACTAACAAAAAAAACAAAGAGCACAACCATCAGACAGTCCATCATGAAATTCTTGGTCCTACTGACTTTCATAGACAGACCAAGTCAATGCTGAGAGCTTAGCCTCAGTTATAGAAGACTGAACATATCTATTCATATCTTCGCTACATAAAAGACACAGAGTAGGTTAAGCCTCAACTTTTTCTTGGAGTCTGCATTAATCCAATGTAATTCAGGGGATTATTTAAAATGAAATATATATCGATTGCATCACATTTAACACACCTGGTCTTCAGTCAGGATGATCAACCGGGTTACAATAATGTTCACAACGTTTCCAAGACTGGCATCACGGTAAAGTTTGGCAACCTGACCTCCAAAAAAGAAGAAAAGACAGAAAGTCAGACAAAATGCATCCATAGCCCTCTGACTAGCCTCACTTTTAAAAAAGAAGAAGTTTCTTCGGTTCAAGTCTTACCATGTAAACAATTGAATATTTCCAAATGATTGTAATTACATTGTGTCAACAGCCCACAGCATCCATAATCTTTAATTAAGCTTGAATCAGATTGCTGCATAAATTATACAACTTACACTTGCAGTATACAACACATGGAGACAGTGAGTCTGTGGTGCAGGGTCAAACTTACAATATTCATTACAGACAGGATGTAGTGCTCGATGTCCTTGCGGCCGTGATAGCCCACCATCATCTTGTCGGCCACCACTAGCGTTTCCACAAAGCGCTCCGAGCTGACCGAACGCTTGGGCCGCCGGCCGCCACCACTGGGCTCTGGCGAGGGTGGGGTGTCATTAACGGCTGTGTGGGCGGTGGGGGGGCAGGGGGTCCTGCTCCCTGTGAGGTCTGACAGGAGTCCGGGGGGATTTAGAGGGAAGGGGAGAGAGACAGAGAGAGAGAGAGAGAAAGACAGGCTTTCACTGGGACTGCTTTGACTCCATAAGGATGTAATTATTTTCATGTTATAATTACAAGCCTACTGTACGCTACATGTGTTATCACCTGACAAAAATGCAGGGCTGGTAACAGTCTATAGTGGCCTCATCTGAAAAGGCATAATCATACTGACGAATGGGTCTGATACTTGAGTAGGATACTGGTAAAATGCAACTAGTCTGATATGACTACTGGCTGGGGGGCAGGGTTTGGGCTGTGATCTGATCTGAACACTGGGGTTGGGGGGGGTAGAGTTTGGGCTATGGTGTGAGGTGCCTATGTGCTAGCTGTCTGTTAGCCTCAGAAGCCCAGCGGATTTATGACCCCGCAGCCTGAAAAGAAAAGCTATTAGATAATGCAGGCCGGGGCATGCCAGCTTCCTCCCCATGACGTGTCTTCAGCGTGACCTACAGCACCGTGGCCCAAATACCAGCTCCACTGTCTCTCCTGTCATGAATTAGGGCCCGTAAAAAAATGACACTGATGGTCTGCTTTGAAATTCACTGTCGTCTATCACCATCTCCAGGGATGCCGTAAAGCAGGGAGAAAGCTTGGGTGACTCGGACGCCTTGCAGCCTCAAGGGTGTCCATCTATCTCTGCTATGTCGTGACCATCATCTTAAACTTGTTCTGAGCGCCTCTGCACCATCCTAGATTCTAATTCTATGTGGTATTAAAAAAAACATTCATAAGCATCATAGACAAATATAAGCTCACCCACCTGAAACGCCACAACTGAACTCCTCACTGGGCTCTTGTGGCGACGGAATGGAAGACTTTTTATAAATAACATGTGGTTGTCCTTCTTCGAGATTCAATTCACTGGAATTGTTGGAGGATATATTCTTTAATGGCTCAATTAAATACTGCTCTTCTTCTGTTGTAATAACACCATGCTTGTGGAGAAGAACAAGAACATGAGAAACGAGAGGTTAAACATTATCAGGAAGTCACAGATGACAAAGACAACATCTTAACAACAAATCAGGCAGAAACTACTGCAGTCAAATGATCACATACTCAACATACACACACAGCAGATCTCTTCACTCTTCTATTGATGACTATAACGTTCTATGTGCAACTACCATCCATCCATCCTTCTTTTCTTATCTATCTATTGCATCTATGAGAAAATGTCACTCTTATCTAAGATTGGACAGAGGGTTTCTGTCCACTGCACCTCTTGGGTCTGACAACAGAAGGGGACTATGGTACTAGATGAACAGTAGACACATTTTCTCTCATGCAGAACATGCATGCTCATGTACACATACAAACAGCCATGCTGAGCACATCAGGGGGCTGCTTTACACACTCGACAGTGCCACATCAGAAACACCCAACAGCCTGAATCAGAGCGGTACATCACATTCACACCAGCAATTATACAAAGAACAACACCATCATTACTGGGAAGCAAACCAAAATACACAGTGTGGCACCCTTAATCACCCCCAGTGCAACATAAATTGTAAAAGCACTTCAGAGTCGGTTTATAAAAAACATTGGCATCTTCTCAGAGTCTGTAAAACCACAATGAAACCAATTAAAATCCTTGACAAAGGAAAAATAAACTGCTACACATGGAAAACAAAAGCACATTTGACATTAACCTCGTGGTGCACAAATCAAAGCACTCAAGTATGCTTTTTGGCAAGTTGCAAGATTATGGCGCTGATATGTTACAGGGGATTGTTTTTCCATTTTTGGCTTCATTAAAATGAATGAAGTAAAGCAGACTTTATCTCAATTTATGATTCTTATGTGTGGGGTGCCAATATGTTTGGCTACAACAACAATAATGCATTTTTCATACGATTTAAACTGGTTCTTGTCTGGCTTTGGGGATTAAGAATTTCTTAGGGGGAGGGCGGTGCACCTTGTTTAGCTTTTATGACTTCAACACATTTCAGATCATATAGTATAAGCTAAGTATGACAGATCACCTTATGCTGGATCATGCTTACCAAATGCAAATAAACAGCAAGTCCCAATGAGTCACTGTCCATAAATCCAATGCTTTTTTAATGAAAGCTGTGCAGTTAGCAGACTTGTGGAATGCATGTCTCTCTGCCATTGCATTGCTAATGCTACAACAGGGCTTTTAAACCTGTCAGCACTGGTGGTCCAAGTACAACCTATAGCACTAACTGCCATAGTTAAGACAGATCGTATTGGCCCTCATGGCTTTGATGGCCCTGTATAGCTATCAGTGGTAATTTTCATACCACCACCACCAACAACAACTTGTGATTGGTATCTCCTGCACATGCTTCTTTGATGCTGTTGCAGGTTTGAGGCCAGACAAGTTTCTGGGGTTCATTATAAGGGGCTTATGGAGTGCAGTGTGTGTGTGTGTGTGTGTGTGTGTGTGTGTGTGTGTGTGAAGGGGAGGTGGTGGTGGTGGGGGGGGGGAGCTGGCTAATGCCAACGCTGGCAGCTGCAGCCCTGAGGAGCATCAAAGGAAGGTGAGCTAGCGTTAATGAACCGACACGGGGGGTGATGCTGACCTCCAGTCAAAGGTTGGGCCGACAGGAATGTTGCTTTCGGGCTTTTAGTGTGGCTGTGAACGCCTGTGTCTGTGGAAACATAATGGCCTTGGGCCGGGCCTCTGGGCCAGGCGAAGTGACTCTAAATTCTCAAAGATTTATGTGTGTGTGTTTGTGTGCGTGTGAGTGTGTGTGTGTATGTGTGCGTGCTCATGCAAGGACGTGTGTGTGTGTGTGTGTGTGCGGCATGTCCAAGTGTTGTAGAAACAAGGAGTGGAATCCAACATGCCTTCTTTCAAAAGGCAGCCACTCTCGTGGTGGAAGGCTCCCTAATGGCCAGCTATTCTTGGGGAGACAGCACCAAATGACTCAGATACTCAGGCTCGCTCTCTGCGTTCCTCTCTCTCGCTTTTAGTGTGTGTGTGTGTGTGTGTGTGTGTGTGTGTGTGTACGCATGCTTGTGTGTGATGGAATGCCAACTCAGCAAACCCTCTTGCGCCCCTCCTCCCTCCCTGATGAAATGTCTGATGAGGCTGCAAATGTAGAGGAGAGATGAGGGACCGCTAGGACAAGACACAGAACTGCACTCAGGTCTCCACCGATGAGGGTCTCTTAGCAAGACTACACTTAGGTAGGCCGAGCCACTAAAACCTCTCTAAAACACAGCACTGAGGACTTCTTCACACATCTACATGAGCTGCACTTCTGAACAGCACTCAGGCTGAGAATGACTGTCTTCCTATTGCTTCTGCTTTAAGGCAAGTCAGGGTTAAAATCCTGCACAGGATTTGAAGGCCAATGGATGCTTTAGATTCTTGCAAGGAGTTCCCTACTACATTGCCTCCACAGACTGGATTCAGCAGTAGTGAACGGTGATTTAAAGCAACACTATGTAACTCTTCGCCACACTTTTAGGCATCCCTTTCAGCAGCCAACTTGTTCTGGAACCATCTCCAAGTTAATTTGGAAGGCCTACAGTCATGTAAAAGTTGGATAAACACAAGTGTTATTCCCACCAGCCATCCAGGATATGCACTGTGCAGTTCTGGGTGGAGGGTAGGAAAGCACCACAAAATAAAAGAACAAACTGCAGCATGACTGCTGAATGTATTGACATGAAACACCAATTAGCATCTTCTAGCAGTGGAATTAAGGCTTTGGCGTTTTCTTCGTGCCTTTTAGGTAGCTAAGCCACCAGTTTTACATTTACCGTATTGCATAGTTGAGAACAACAACAAAACCTTTCATTAGTACATGACAATCATAAATCAAGGCCAGAGGAAGTTGGCTATGATTTTTCTTTCAAACTAGTGGAGTATTAACACAGCAAGCAACCTTTAGTTCCTACAAACTTCGGCGGCAAGGACCATTCTGCAATATTGGGGTCATTTTCATGACTGCTCACTCTTTAACTGAATTTAACCTGAAGTTTTCTGAAATACCACTAGTACTCACCAAGCCCTTGCAGTTGCTCAAAGCCACTCTGGTGGTGCTACGCTGGTCCAGTAGGTATCCGACATAATGACAGCTATCAACCATGGCATGACGCCACTCCTGTCCACTCTTGCCCCAGTACTCCACAGTGAAATGTCTTGACACCAGGTTGGGGGTTAGAGTCAGGTTAAGGTGAAAGTGCTTCCCATACGCCGTCAGGCGGTAATAGATGTGGGGTTCCACAATGGGTTCCGCCTGTTCCATGCTCCGGCGCCGGCGACCTGGCCGGTGCTGCTTCACAGTGTAGCTGAGGAACAATCCGGTCTCACTGACCCGGACCGGAACCGTCAGCTGGTAGTCATCCAGCCGATTCAGGAACTCCTCTAGGAGGTAGAGAGAAAAGAGGCAGATGTGAGGGACAGTGGCAGTGAGGGAAGTGGACCGAGCAGTATAGAAACACAACACAACACCACTACTAACCACAGTAACCACACTAACTGTGTTTTTCTCACATAAAGAGGGGAGAAACACTAGTTGTCATAGTCCTTGTAGTGCCTTATATGTCACAGACAACCAAAGACTCTGTAGCATCCTACCTTGAGAATTATGCGAGAGTTTATTGTAGTTCTGCGAGTCTGAAGCGGCCATTGTTAGGCTCAATATCCAAGTCAGCGTCTTCCACAAAATTTCCATAATTTAGAGAAAATCTTGGCATGGGGCTGGGGGAGGGGGGTTGGTGGGGTGGGGTTGGGAGCCTACTGGTGGGCTACAAGGATCTGCTCAGTCCAGTGCGGCACCATAACACAGCCATGCCGGCCGATTGCTGAGGGGTCTTTTGCTGGAGGATTTTTTTTGTGTGTGTTGCAGCCACGCTTTCACAGCTCTGCGGACTGGGGGCAGCTCCAGGTGGGGACTGTGCGAGCCCCAGCGTATGCGCCGGCCATGGGAGAAGACCACAACAACAACTGCCCTTGTTTGCTTATTTCAAGTAATTCCAAAGCAGCAGATCTATACTGGGAGCCTGTCCTGACCTATCCATCTGTTGGGCTGAAAAAGACAAAGGAGGACAGCAAACAATATGATTTATAACCCATATGATACACCATACCCAAAAAAAGGATAAAACATCCCAGACATCAACTGATTTTTGGATGCGTTTTCCAGCATTTGAGTTCTATTCAGTTTTACATGGTAACGTGAAAAATCAGAAATGTGAAATGTGCTGTACAGTTACACTGCTCTTCACATTGTTCATTCTTTTTCAACACTTCAGCAAACCTACCTCAAGGTGCCCACTTCTTCACTCATCAAAGATGTTCTAGGCTTTTCAGTTTTCAGCTCCAACATGTTGATGAGGCACAGAATTTGGAGGACAAGTTCGTGTTGACCTTAAAGAATAAATTAAAATGGTAACAGATCTTTACGTAGGCAACAGCTTTCAGAAAAAAACTGACAATCTACAAAACAGGGAAACATAAAGATCTCCAGACTTGCGCATATTTTGCCAACAACAATTTCAGACAACAGCACATAACACAGCAAACGAAAAGCCCTAGTCATCTATAAAAGGGAATCCCGTGAGGATCTACAAAGCAGCATGGCAATAAATTCCTACACGGATCCATTTGTGCGAAACCGTCCAAAACACAGGGAGGGCGTAAACGTGGATCAAGTTTGATGGAAGCACTTCTGTTCCTCGTAGACGCAGACAGCAGAACTAAATCTACTTGGCTTAAGTGTGGTTGACCCAGACTGCTGGCAGGTATTGCACTGCACCAGTCGCACTCAACACACAGGCAACAATCCACTTCGTTTTGTAGACTGAGGGCTACAAATGTTGCAATTCACAATCCATCGTCAAAATCCTCGATTAATACAGTAGTCAGGTTAGCATTTTTTTTTTTTCAGATTTTTCCTTTAATTTTTATTTTCTTTCCAATTTTTAAGAAGGAATAGGACGATTTGTGACGACCGGCAATTGACTTAGGTGTCGGTAGCTTTAATGCATGATTGAGTATTTGTGTTGCTGATCTAAGGGGCATCTTGATCTTAGCTCTTCGGATGCAGTCCGACACTAACGCCTGGAGCAGTTCCAGAGGTCTGGTTTCTGGATTCACCAAAGTCACAAACTACTATTCGTCTTATTTTAACGTTCATATCTTCATAATAAGTTGGTCAAAGAGCCTTGCTGAGACGGCTGTCATTTACACAGGTCTATGCCATATATCCTATGCATCAGCAAGCAAGATCATCAGCCTTGTCTGTCACGCTTATGCCAGAGACACAAAGTAACAAACTTTGTAGCTTGTCAGAATATACAGCGGAGGTATAGTGCAAATTACTTGGTTACAACTCTCGGATGTAGCAGTGCGAGTCTACATTATATTCGTTGCCTACACATAGGCTGCATCTGCATCAATCTTTTCCTACTGTTAGTGGCAAGATAGCCTAAAGTAATGCCAATGGCAGCAACGTGCAGAAAGACTGTACAAACAGATAGTTACCGTCATCTTCATTGTCCCAGACACTCAAAGAAGACAGACAATGGACTTCTTCCGCACTGAAGTTCCCAGTTCAGTTCATCATTCTTCTACCCCACCTCGCTCCGCTTGAGCCATCATCTGACTTTGATGCCTACAAATGCGGTGACTGTCCTTCAAAGCGATGGTGAGGTGCTCAGTAGGTTATCAACTGATCTGGCAAAACGATTATCCGTTAATTAACATTGTTCAAAATTAACGAGGAAAATATTTTATTCGCATGCACAACGCTCTCAGTGTAGAGTACGACAATATCCAGGTGTCTGCTTGTTTATTTGCTGTCGCAAATTCTTTGGCCTTTCTACTTGTGCAAAAAACTAGCACAGATACAACAGTGGAGCGTTGCATGCAGAAGTAGCCCTCTTTAATAGGTCGGCCGGCCCCAAGCCAAGAGCGAGCCGCTTCAAATTGGCAGCATCACACTGGGAGGTTCGACCTGACGTCATTACAGATGTTCTGACCAGAGTGCGCATGTCAGATCACGTGACACCAGGGGGACTACTTTGGGGTACAATTTGGGTGCAGTGTCTGGGGCAGTAAGATTTGCCATCCGAGGCTTATGCATCTTTAAAGAACCCTTTTCTTTCATGCTGCCATAAATAGCATAATAGTGTCACACTACAACTCATGCAGACCAGTGTAACCTGTCAAGGCAAGTTTGTTTTTTGTTAAGTCACCTTTTGGGGAATAATCAGTGGAAGGGAAGTTTTTCTTTAAAAAGGTCACCACAAACCTTCTCCTTTAGTTTTACATAGCCTGGTTGTTTACTAGCAACTGCATTAAATGTTGCAAAATTTCAGACAAGAAATTTTCATTAGAACTAGGCCTAATGAGTGACTGAACAGTTCTAAATTTACTTTAAAACCCCTGGTCTCTCTCTATTTCAATATGGTTAATCTTCACAGAGTACCCTAAAACATAAAAAATGCATGTCGTTAGAACCTTTTAGAAATACGTTTTAGCATATGTTTATCGCACCCTAACAAAGTTAAGAGCAGGTTTTCCCACCGTTAGCAAAGGGCGCCACCTTGTGTTAAATATGAGGAATACAAGAGATTGCACCTTGGATCCCATAGGTCTGCCCATCAGAACACAAAAATGTGGATAAAAAACTGCCTTACACATTTCCATGGGTCTCACATAGAAAGTAATTAAAATTTGTTCGTACGTTCAGGAATTTTTTTTGGTAGTTTTACTTGTCCATAAAATGTTCTCTATTTTGAGAGCAATGCTGTAGAACACTGATAATTGTGGGGTACTATTGAATGTAGAACATTGTTTCACTTTTCCCAGTCTTTCCCCCAAGGGCATAACCTGTGAATTTCTGTGGAGTCATGATTTCACACACATTCATGACTTGAATTGACCCATGTTCCAACTCTAGCATAAAAGTAAAATATATTTGTTGTGAGACCAGTTTATTTTTTTTATTTATTTATTTTTACAATCATTTCCCATGTAAGGAATGGACTTCTATCCAAATTATACAACATTAGAAAACATAAAGCCAGTTGTTTCAAAAGTATAACAGTAAATAAGTGCTGGATAGCCGGGCATTTAGAGGTATTAGGGCATCAACTTGTCTTCCAAATCAGTTGTAACACCCTACAACAGATGACTAGGAAAAGGAATTTTCTCCATTGAGGAATATGATGGTATGCATGACCGCATGGAGCTCACCATGGAGATGCTGACACAGGTACAGTTTACATTAGCAATGCTTCACATGGCATAGGGGGAGCATAAAAACACCTGCTGTCCAATCCGAGTCTCTCAGTGCCATTGTGTATCTAAACCGATATCTTATTTTAGAGTGGTGACCAGGAGCAGTGGATGAAAGTCCCAGATTTTTGTTTTTTTTCCACCAAAAACAAGACGGACAGGTGGACAGTGTTGTGTATAGCTTGCTCATAAGCCATTCCTTTTTCATAGACGCTGTGCGCACGTGTGTGTGTGTGTGTGTGTGTGTGTGTGTGTGTGTGAGTGAGAGAGAGACTGAGTGCATGTCTGTATTGGTGTTCTATGGGGGCAAGGATGAAAGGTCCTTATTGGGACATCTGGGCCTCCATGGCCTGTGCTGTCCACTCTGGGGCCGCCTGGCTGATCTTCTCCAGCAGGTTGTTGACTTGGAAGCATAATGACTGGATCTGCTTGTCCCATGTTGGCAGGGGCTCCCGGGCTAATTGGAGACAAGTGGGGCTCAGTATGTGCTCTCAGAAACATCAGCAACAGAACCACACAACCACTCGACACTACAAGACTAAAGGAAGCACTAGCCTCTAGTCTCCAAACATTGTTAGACACTTAGATGCTTTCCAAAAAATTCCAAAGAACAAGACTCTGGTACAGATCAACAATAAACCAGAGGGTGCATAGCGCAGGCTATATTTAGCGCTCAATAAGAATAGCATTTTGTAATGTTTAAAATACGTTACGTTGTATATATGTTGTGGGGACATTCTTTCCAAATTCCACTCCCATTTGTGATGTACAGTAATTGGCTCAGATTTAACTGCCTGACGGATCAGACTACTTCACTTCGTGTCTGAAAGAGTCTGAACACTTGAGGGGGATGGGGTTTAGGTGCATTGCTCAAAAGCACCTTAGCCGTGGATAAGGGCATGGGAGAGCAATGATCACTCCCTTTCTACAATTTACCTGCCAGCCAGGGATTGAACCCTTGCACCCTTCAGTCACCCGTCTGATCCCCTCTGCAGTTAGTCATGGCTGCAGCCTCTTTATCCCTAAGTACTTCCTCTTCCTGCATGACCCCTGGCAGCTGGGTTGGCCCCTTGAATTGTGGCTCTGCCCAAGGTTTATTCCTTGGACATGGGAGTTTTACTTGCCCCTTGCTCTTGGGTGCTCCTTGTTAAAGTGTCGCCAAGCTCTTGCCCTTTGTCAACACTATTCACTTTTTTTTCATCCATTTTTTTTTTTCATCCATTTCCACCTCAACCCATCCATCCATCTTAATGCAGCCCTTAGCCACCTCCCCTATGCACTTTATGCACTATATGCATTTTATCCTGCCCCTTCCTACACCCCCCACCCTATGCATGTGACAATTAAATTTCCTTGAACTTTGCACCCCAAAACATCATATAATATATAAGTCTGAAATTTTGCTGGTGAAATTTCTTATTCTGGGGTGTGTTTCCCAAAGCCATAAGTGCTAACCAGTTAGCAACATAGTTGGTTCGTACTGGGAACTTAGCTCGCAACTATGGTTTTGGGAAACGCACCCCTGGAAGGCATGCAAGAACACAATAGTGCAGTACTCACTTTCAAAATGAACTATGCCGTCTATTTGGTCGATGAAACCATTCATTCGACCCTCTGTGATCATCTGTGAGGCAATCTTTTCAGCCTGTGTATAGGGACAAAAAGCAACCATTACAAACGTGCACTATATTACATACACATACAACCCATCTACACCTACGGTACATTAGACCATGACATCAGACACGACTGAAAGAAATAGTGCATGGATACGACTTCAGATAGTACCTGTGAATAATATAACCACAACCATGACCCTTGCCAGTTGCTGGTTGCAACTCTTTTCACAGAACACCACACTCATTGTTTCAAAGTAGTATAGCATGTGTGTGGTCTTTGTGATGTGATGACAAAAATCTTTTTTTTTTTTTTTAAATCATGCAATGATTTACTTTCAGATCCAAACTTACTTTAGCTGGAGGGATCTCCAGAAGAGCTCCTAGTTCCTCAAAGGTGATGTTGTTGTAAAGTTTGCTGGCGGAGAGCAGGTTGTGCTCAATCACTGCCCGGTCAAGGATGCTGGAACCTAGAGAGAGAGCGAGCTCATGTGAGACTAGAGCTCTGCTTCTGCTCAGAGCAGCACACACAGCCTGAGCCTGCATACTGTATGAAGTAAAAATGCCACATAGTAATGAAGAACATGAATGAATTGTGCAAAATATCAACTCCAGCCATGTCCACCGTTTCTTCATTCAGACAATAATAATTTTTCATTCAACCAAATGAAATTGGATACTGCCCATGTTCAGTGTAAGGCTGAGGGATCTTCTCCACAACGTACAACTCAGCAGTCCACACTGGGACAAGAGTACTGTAAGGCCAATGGTGAGCACTCACCGTCAGCAGTGGTAGCCTTCTGGTGGGGCATCAACATGGCAGCAAACTCCTGCAGCTGGTTGCCCCTAATGATGCGGTCCAGGTACATCTTCTCTAGGATGCCGTAGGCCGCCAGCTGCTGGCATCGCTCGTCTTTGAAGAGCGTCGCCAGCATACGGGAGCGCTGCTGACCTGCACGCACACACGCCATGATCATGACACCAGTCCTTAGACAGCTTTACCAGTTGTCCAAAAACTGCACTTCCATGACAATGACAAAAGGTCAAGCCATAACCTTTGACCTTACATAGGGACCAACCTCTCGAACCTCTGGAGTAAACTTTGCTGATAGCTAATTGCTCATTAGACTTACAGGCCCTGCCTGCTATTCATTATAGGTTTCTTATGTACAATCCAGAGTTGTCTTGTCAGCAAAGAGTGGTGAGGTCCTACCTGCAGAGGCCAGTATGGTGCAGTGGAGTGCGTGTTTCAGAGCCTCAAGACGCTCGCTCTCATGGACGATGGATTTGTAAGAGAGCTCGTTGTAGCGCTGTGCTGCCTCAATAAACTTCCTCCTGTAGTCAAGGACTCTGGCATAGCACACCTGCAACCGCACAAGTGTTGGTGGAAAATGTAGCAAGCAAAGTACATTTCTGCACTTTTTTGCCCATTGTGTTTGTGCTTACTTTGTAAATACAGTATAAACTCATACAGAGTAACATCATGTAACAGTGTAATAGACACATATTTAGCCACAACTTATGTTGTTCATGTCAACTGGTTCATCCTACCAGCAGAAAAATGCCAGCTCAACTACCAACCCACATAGAACACATACACATATTTGTAATGAACTTATTAACATATTATTAACATATTCATTACACATACCTTGTAATGAACCTGCAGCTGCTCATTGGTGGACTCGTTCTGCAGCAGTGAGGCACGGTTGATGTAGGCCTCCGCCTGGACAGGGTCATCATCCTCCAGGTAGAGACGGGCGATCTTCAGATACGTGTCCAGCTTATAATCAACATTATATTGTCTGAAGAGAAGGAAAGAAAATCAACTCTTGAAGATTTTTATAAAGAGTTTAAAGTTTACATAGGCAAGTACTGCTTCACCAGTGAATTGAGAACATCATCAAAGTATTGATCCAGGCAATAGTGCCCTATTTCATGCCAATCATATCTTTCTAACCTAAGGCAACGTCTAGACTGGGACGGAATCATTTGAACACGCAACAACTAATCTGTTTCTGTGGAGGGTTCTCTGCAAGCTACTCGCAACAGTACATGCCTGATCACTTGGTGAAAGTTTAGCTGTTTACTTCACCCACTTTTGCATTGTAGAAGCAAGACTATCAAACGTAACAGCAATCTGCATAGATATGTAATTTGATATTCGTGCTGATAACATGAGTAGTAATGTAAAAAAAGGCCACTCATTCTTCCTTGCAAGGATTATGTGAATGAGTCATGTGGCTGGCACATGACCAATCAGGGCTTGTCGCTTTCATTTGCGTGCATTTATGGGTGTCCGGACAAGACCACTTCACTTCCATTTTGAAATGAATCCCAGGTAGACAGCGTCTTCAGATTGCTATACCAAAACCGGTGGATTAATGTGGATGTACTCATAGGCACCAGCTATTAAGCGCAACACCACATCTTAGATTACTTAACTATTGATGTATCACTATAAATAAATCTTCACACTTTCAGAATTCAAACTGAAATACCTGTACTTCATTCGTGTATGGGTGAATTGCTGATGGTGTGTGTGTGAGTGCGTATCTGTGCGTCTGGCATATCCACTTACTTCTGTCCTGTTTCCAGAGGAATGCCCACCAGGACCTGAGCAGCATTCCTCCAGTCCTCTTCCTTCTCATAAATGGTGGCCAGATGCTGCCTTATTGAAGCCACCTGCAAACACAAGCACCTGCTTTTATCTAGGAAAACCACGAAAGGTGGATGCAAGCAAGGATCTTCAGGCAAGTACTTTCATTCGAGCGCCATCCTTTGAGGGATTTAATAACCTTATGTCAAATAATCCACTGGGTCTTAAGTTCTATGTCTACTAGAGGTTGTCAAAACTGATGCAATAAAGAGGAAAAAAAACAACCTTGGCCTTTCACCTCTCTAGAGGGATGGAAAAGCATAACTGAACGCTGTGTTCAACAAAAGAGCTCAAAATATTTTTATATTCCTGAGGGCTCATGCTGGCAGTGGTGGTCTGATTATAAAGCTGCTGTCTCCACAGCCTCTCACCTGCTCCTCAAAGGAGATGACCCTTGGCTGGATCTTCTCCAGGGTGTAATGGCAGACAGCCTTGGCCGTGCTGTCGGGGAGGTTGGGCAGGTGTGTGCAGAAGTCAGTCAGTAGCTGTCTGGAGATCACTAAGCTGACGTTCTCATTGACCACTGAAAACAGAGTAGGGGTGGTGTGAGATGAAAAATAGATATGGGGAAGATGTGGTACTATATGTATTGGTTTTGTGTAATGTATGCAATATAAATTCCTCCATAACTATCCCATTGTGACTACTCACCCAGTGTACCACGTTTTATAATTTTCTATTATGACAATGTAAATATCTACAAACTACCACATGCAACCACTAAGTAACTGCTTCATTGAATGCAATTTTTCTGCAGGCCTATGCAGCCATAGACAAGTCGTGAAACATGTGGAAAATAAGTTTCTTCAGTTCAGCAAAGAAATATAACATGCCGTGATGTAGGTCCAATTTAAAAGTCAACTTCACTTACTGGCTTCCACAAAGGCCTTGAGTGCTTCTAATTGTTCTGCATCTGTAAACTGAATAGCTTTGTCCAGAATCTGTCGATATCTGAAAAAACAATAAAGTTATGCCATGATTTCTACATATTATTATTTCTAAATAATGTAAATATGCCATGACCACGTCGTTTCTCCCCGCTGCTGAAAGCCGAAGTGTGATTAACTTTGCTATGATAACAGCCAATGCTAGTCAACAATGTCAGTCCTGCAGCCTAACGTTTGGCTATATCAAGCCAGATTATCACTGTCCTTAGGGCTGCATTATACGTCAAAGTACCGGTAATTACTTACATGTCTGCAGAATGTACAAAAACATTGAACTATATAACCCAGTCAAAGCTTGCTAGCATCAGACTTGTGCTAGTTCAGTAAAAATAGCCTTTGAAACAGGCAGCTAGAATACAAATTAGCAAGCTTAGTGCTAGCTCATTGATAAGTAATGCTAGATGAAGTATACTTCCCTTGACATGCACAGTGTCTTCCAGCAAATCTCACTATTCAGGCATGTTCGTTACCAGGCGTAACGACATTTCACACCTTCATTAAAATCACTCAGTTTAACGATTACCACTAGTGAAACAAGTCTGTGTATCGCGACTCTGTTTTAGCTGCTAAGTTAACTAGCCTCAGCTAACTGGCATTTCTCCTCAGCCAGTGAGCATGCAAGTTTGATATTGTATGTTCATACGATCGGACTTTACATTATAATCATAAAGTTGAAGAAAAGAAAAATGCACCTACACGATATAATTTCAGTGTTGATATAAGACACTTACTTTCCAGCAAGATCTTTGTGAGATCCGCTTGAATTCATCAGCTGGGCAAGCTCTTGCCTCACTCCCGTCGCCATTTTCTCCAATATCAACAAACGAGCTCTTCAAGAGGGTTGGTAAGTAAGTCATCCGACGATGCGGAGGTGACAGGCAGGTCCTCCAGGGTGACTGCGCGAGGGTGAAGTTTTTGGCAGTCACCTGAGGTTTGTTATACCTTGTTATGCCTGCATAATTTATCCAATTGAAGCATATTGGTTTAAATAGCAAATTCTAAATTCTGCTAATAATATCTCCACTACAAATGTTAACAATACAACTTTTTTAACAGGTTAATCCCACACAAATGTATAGGATTGCTACATAGTCTAGGCTATGGTAAAAAAAAAAAAGGTTTGTAAAATGAAAACAAAAACCTTTTGTGCGTTCATTTCTGCATTACTCATTTTTGAGTTGATAGATTTACACATTTCATAGTCTATAGGTAGTCCTACTACGCTGACTAAATAAAAAACATTGAAACAGAACTGAAAGTCCGTCACCTTCACATCACTTAGTTTAGTGAGTGCAATACAGTGACAATCTGGTTGGACTGCACTTGATAAGGACTATTGTCCCAGTGTTGTAGTCCTGTGTAGGAGTATATAATGGTATAGTATAGCCGACTGTCAGTAGTAATAAATAAAAAAGTATGCAAATAATATGTACAACAGCTGGAGATGGTAATGATGGTCAGATGATCATGAAGAGGGTTTATTTAGGCCTAAGATATGCCCAGAAATAGTCAATTTTCTTCCCCTTTTTAAGTAACACTGAATGTGAACTATTCACTTGAAATGGTGAACTATGAATGCGAAGTTATTCATTTTCCCTCATAAATTCAACTTAGACCTAGTTCGTGTGAAGTGTGAATTTGTACAACACTGTATTTTAGCCTATTTTACCCTGTGTTTGGTCCTCTATGTTAACCTGAGGCCTACTATTGAGATAATCTCTCTGCACAGTATCACTACAACCTCTGCACTGTGGCTTTCACAAACCTTTAAGACGATCCTGTGGAATGGATTTATATGGCCTGACCTTGTAGTGACTTTCAGTCTCTCTCTCTCTTCTTTCTCTCTCTCTCTCTCTCTCTCTCTCTCACACACACACACACACACACAAACACACACACACAGAGAGAGAGAGAGAGAGAGAGAGAGAGAGAGAGAGAGATGCACACACACACACACACACACACACACACACACACACACACACAAACACCGTTATGGACTGTGGCAAAATTTAGAAGACTCATATTACCATTACCAGTCTGTCCTAAACAGATTCGTCATATTGATTATGATAGGAAGCCCCCCCCCACACACACACACAGACACACACACACACACTCACTCACACTCATATACTGTATTCCTTTTCATCTGATATCAGACCATGAGCTTGTCCCTTCATGAAATTATTACCTTTACATTTACATTTACATTTAGGCATTTAGCAGACGCTTTTATCCAAAGCGACTTACAAAAGAGGATAACATTCAAGCTACAACACAATGAACTAACAAGGAGTGCATATTGCTAACATAGAATCTGCGCTGTTTTAAGTTGAAAGTGCAATAGTGTAACACAATGTAGAGAAATTAAATTATTAAGTGCATTCTCAAAGTTTACGCCAGGAGATATTCTTGGAAGAGCTTAGTCTTCACGAGTTTCTTGAAGGTGGAGAGGGTATCAGTTGATCTGGTAGCACTTGGGAGGTCATTCCACCAGCGCAGAACCAGATATGAGAAGAGTCTGGACCGACCTGCACAAGGTGTTGGCCGTGCTAGAAAACGTTCCTTAGAGGAGCGTAGTGGTCGTCGGGTGACATAGGGCTTCAGAAGAGAATTCAAGTAGATGGGAGCAGAGCCATCATTCACCCTGTAGGCCAACATAAGTGCCTTGAACCTGTACATTTGCACAAAAAATTATCACCTGTGCATCATGAGCATGGTTGAAGTCAGTTGGGTTATGAAACCCAGAGTGATGCACACCCAGTCCATTTCTGGATGCACAAATTATCCCTATGGACTCTAGAAATGAAACCAGAGGTGTCAAGGAGCATTTCCACATCTATAGTCAACTGTGACTTCCAAGGGATACCAAATGCATGCATGAACTGAATCTGAAGTATTTTTACCCAGACTGTTACTTGCAAAAATAAAACTTGAATTAGATTTTGTGCTGTGGTGATTTGGCAACGTTTTCAGCACTATTTCTGGCCTGAAGTTGGCACCCCATGTGTAAGTCCAAGGGGTAAAGGGTAAAGAGCGTTGCTGGAAATGACCGCTAGATGGAGGTAAAAACTCTCTTGACACGCTGCCTACCGTCGCTCCTTGGCAGATGACAGTTTACCTCACTGGCCGGGCAGTGGCTGGGGAGGATAGGCGCCGCAACCAATCATATTTTGAATTTTATGTGGTTTCACAGGGAAAAGCGATGACTTGACGCCAGTGAATGCTTATCGTGAGCACTCTACGTTATCAACACAGATAAAAGAGCAGAAATCCACTGCGGAGATATCTGGTGCCTTCTTCACACCTTGAGTTTTACCGTGAAAGGGTTTTGCGAAAGGAGGATGCATCGCCAAGCGGGACCAACCATCCGTGATCTCAGGGACTGGAGGGGCTAGATGCTTTTGATTCTTCCGAGGCGAAAACCGTGAAAGACCCTTTATTTACGTTTCTAAAATATCAACCGATTGAGATTGGGACAAAAGGAGTACTGGCTAACGATGGAGGGGAAGAGCAATTTTTTGTGCGGCGTTGTGGAAGGTAACAATTTTCAGCATCCTTGTTTTATGAGACAATTTATTGCATTGACTTAATGAATCTATTTTGCAATTGACTTTCCCTAATGCATAGGCTACTTTCAAGCATTTATTCTGTGTCTTTTCTTAGACTCAGTGGTCCGAATGTGTCAATGTGCCTGGCACTGTGTTTAACGTGTGCGCACGCGCTCACGTGTGCGTGTTTTTGTGTGTATTTGACATATATAGGTTATGATATGGTTGGTTTCTCTGTGGGCATGTGTTTCTAAATAGCGGAGTCTGTCTCCTAATTGTTTGCATGATCCTAGTTCAGATCGAGCGTGATTTTCTTAATCATCATGTCATGCTGCCCCGTGCTCACTTTGGCGACGATGCAGACAGTAAAGATGAAAGTGTGAGTATCACACGCATTTTATGATGATTGTACGTAGTTGACAAGGTCCGTAAATTAGATTTCTTTCACACTATTTCTCAGATGTGGGTCAGAGAAATAATCAGTTTCTGTGGTTGCTGACGTTTTCATTGATGACATGCGCTCTCATGTCATTGGAGCACCCAGTGACCCACAGTAAGTGTAAATGGCGCCAGACTGAATATGTCTGGGGGAAATGGCTTTGCCATTCTCCTGCAGCTCTAGTCCTGTCTTACCACAATCGACCAACAGAACCACAGAAAGAAGAACATCCACATAGCATCCCAGATTGGCAGTGTGTGTGTGTTTACCACAGGGTGTAGGGTCTGTGCCCACGCAGTTCTCTTCCATTGCCAGAACCAACACGGGTGGGCGAGAGATAACAGCCTTATTTCCATCTGAATGCAGACTTTGGAGCATGTGGATAATGTTGGACTATACAGCATACTTCTCTCATCTTTGACTGCACCCGACTCAGCAGCTTCTGATCCTTCAGTCGATGAAACATTGAACTCTCTGCTGCAGTGGGTTATGGAGGGGGCACCTTTCTCAGCTGAGGCCGTCTTTGCCCGACCCTGGACATCTGCCTGAGTTTAAATGCCATGACATTATTAACAGCAGTTACTGGAGTGCAACCTTTTGGGGTTTTATGTGCTGGGCATACACAGCATGTTTGTGTTTAGATGGGTCAGAAGGGGTGATTCAGTATAGAGTGGATCGCTGTTGTAACTGAGCTGTAACTGAGTTTCTTTCCCAGTCAGATTCAAAGAGACAAAATCCTCAGATAACATACAATCATAAAGCGATTGAAGGACGATTTGAAAACATGAAACACAAGTGGCCTTAATATAGTATTTTTTTTATGTAGTTCAACCTAATAATAAAGTCAATATCAGGGCATGACAGACAGTGAGTTAAATGTAGACACGCACACACACACACACATGCACACATGGGATACTATCACCCCATACACATGGGAAACAAACCCACCCACGGTGTTTTGTGTCGTCCCTAGACAATGCTGTCTGGTTAATTGGCCCAGCTTTGGAGTTTCACTCTTTACTGTCTCCGCATATAAGCGGTTTTGTTCAGCAGCTCAGGGTACCATTCCTCCGGGCCTGCTGCCCCACTTCAGCAGCACTGCGCTAGGTGTTGGTTGCTCTCATACATACACACACACACACACGCACATACACACACACACACACACACACAGGCCCCACAGGCTTTGCTCACAGTCAAGGACTGCTGTTCTGCATCGCTTTCAGTCAGTTGTTATTCAGCTGCAGGATTGTATCTGCAGGTCTACAGTTTTGGTCACAATGGTGACACACAATGGGGTTTTGTCTCTGTTAGCATCAAGGGAGAAAAGATGCAAAAGCAACTGTGAAACAGTGAAAAATGGTGAAAAGAGATGGAGGAAAGAGCTTGGGAATTGCTGGGGTGTTTCGGGGTGTAGTGTATGTGTGTATTTGTGTGTGTGTGTGTGTGAGTTGTGTGAGGTGTGTGTGGTAAGGTGTTTTGTAATGTCAGTGTTATAATTAGCCATGACTCACACATTCACACTGCCCCCCTCCTTGTCCCGCTCCCTGGCAGGTTTCTACGGGAGACCATGGTCCATGGAACAGCGGAGAGTTCTCTTCCAGTGGTGAGCTCACTCAGCTGTGTTTGTGTGTGTGTGTGTGCACTTCTTTGTGTATGTGGGTATGCAATGCTTGTGCCGTTATGTGTGTGTGTATATTTTTGATTAGTTTGAGGTACAATTCATAGTATAGTCCTGTATCAGCGCAAATTTTCCCTCCATTGCCATCACTTCTCTGTCCCAGGATGCAGAGGTGGGGTCTGAACACGTACCTGTACGGCCCCAAAGACGACCTGAAGCACAGGCTGCTGTGGAGGGAGCTCTACACTGTGGAGGAGGAGGGTGAGGGACCAGGGGGCTACTTTGGCCTGCACTGAAGGAGGCACACTGTGTTTGGGACTGTGCTCGTGTGTGTCTTACTGATGAGATCATAAACTATGTGTGTGTGTGTGTGCAGGGGTGTAGCGGGCGTTGGATGCGGGCATACGTAATTCCCCCAGTTCTTGGAACAGAGGCTATTTCTCACATTTTAATATTAAGCATTCATTTAATATTAAGCACTCATTTATAACATTATATTGCATACCCTCAAGAAAAAAATCCACTCTACACCTCTGTGTGTATGTGTGTGTGTTTTATGGTAAGATCAGTGAGCTCTTGAGTGTTTATGCTGGGATCATGAAGATGTGTTTGTGTGTGTGTGTGTGTGTGTGTGTGTGCATGTGTGTGTGTGTGTGTGTATCGTGGACTATATGAGAAAAGGAGAAGGAGTGTCAAGTGAAAAAAAGCACATCGGGTGCACAAACTGATTCAAAAAGCCAGACAAGACCAAACTCACACAGAGAGGTCAGATACACAGTCAAACATACACAGACCTCTTTATCTTTTTTTTTTAGTGTCTTCTGTTATGGTACTGTATTAAATCATGGTGATATTTATGAATGACCCTTCATTCCTTCCTCTTGCTCTTGTAGTCCAGGTGAAGGCCCTCATCTCAGAGGCGGAGGCCAGGGGCTTGAGTTTTGTGTACGCTCTGTCCCCCGGCCAAGACATCATCTTCTCCAGCTCCTGTGACCTCTCCCTGCTCAAGCGCAAACTCAAACAGGTTAGACACATCTCCTGTCCTGAGATTTCATTACATTATATCTTCTGTACTATTTACTTCCTCCGCTAAAATGATTACTCTACTCCTCTGCTTAAAGAGTTCATTTGCTCGTCATTATGGGATGGAAGTACTCTCTGTACTCTGTACTCACTGTTAGCACATTAGCTAATCGTTGTCACTTCTACCATCTGGCAGCAGACTCTTAGCTTCTAGCAACATGCGTTCAGCATCTAAAGGGACCCAGACTACAGAAAGGGCACATATGTTGTGTTTATGTTGCTAGCGTCACGAGTGACTAAGTGAAAGCATACCTCCCACATAGCTTAACTCACTTTCTTTCGGCGAGCAGGTGGCTGATCTGGGGTGCAAGGCCTTTGCCGTTCTTTTTGACGACATCGACCATTCCATGTGCCAGGCGGACAGCGAAGCTTTCTCCTCATTCGCCCACGCCCAAGTCTCAGTGACCAATGAGATCTACAGCTTTCTGGGCGAACCGCCAGTCTTCCTCTTCTGCCCCACAGGTGGAGATACAAAACTATACCACACCATTGCAGTATACTTCAACACTACACAATACTTCAAAACTATACTTCAACACTACACCATACTACTTAATCACTACTATCTATATTACACTATTTAACAATTTACAGTAGTACATAATGCCACAGTACACTATAATACAACTGCAGTCAATCTTTGCATGCTGATTGAACTATATGTGTATATGCAAGTGTACTAGAGGACTAAAGTTACTAACAATATTAAGTAACACAGCTTGGTCACACCACAATAACCCTCTTCTAGGCACATAACCGTCTGCCAGAGATCTCATTAGAGAAATATGATATCTTCCTCCTATCCCTCCCTCTTCTCTCTCTCTCTGCTCTCTCTCCCATGCTCTCATTGTTGCGTTATGGGCAAGTGTAACTGTACAACCCAGTGCAATCATGTGGAGCAGGATTATGAACCTACCTGCTGTGCAGTGATGACACAGAAGTGATGAATCCTTTCCTGTGTCCTCATGGGCAAATTGTGTGATTTATTGCCATTGTTTATCAGCTAGCTACAGGAAGTGATGCTTAGTACATTGCCTCCTAGGGTTACATGCTAATTAGAATGTGTTAAATGAGCAGTCTGTTATGGTTTTACTCTCTCATGGAGGAGATCAGTGAGGTGTTTCGGTATTGTGTCTTAAATGAGCAGTCTGTTATGTTTTTGCTCTCATGGAAGAGATCAGTGAGGTGTTTCGGTATTGTGTCTTAAATGAGCAGTCTGTTATGTTTTTGCTCTCATGGAGGAGATCAGCGGGGTGTTTCGGTATTGTGTCTTAAATGAGCAGTCTGTTATGTTTTTGCTCTCATGGAAGAGGTCAGTGTTGTGTGTCAGTGTTGTGTTTTGGCTTGACTGCTTCTTTATCTGGCCTCTCCAGAATACTGCGACTCCCTCTGCTCACCCAGCGTGGCCAAGTCTCCATACCTGCTCACCATTGGGGAGGACCTACAGCCTGGCATCTCCATCATCTGGACAGGTAAGGGACACACAGATACACACACATACACTCACACAAGTTTTTCAACACTTTTGGGGAAATAACTTTTTTTGAAGTATGCTGAGGAACTTGTGTCCTGATTTGATCAAAATCCTTCTTCATCAGTCAGCAGTCAGAAACATTTCCCAGCACTGGACATCCCTTGATGCTGTGACTTGACTTGACAGAATTTGGAAATCACAGTCGTATCAGAACTAACAAAAATAGCTTGCTTTGCCCCCAGGGGTCCAATTTATCAAGACACACCACATGTCATGTTCGTCCCAGATAACCATGGTGTGTTTTGTGTGTGGCATAAGCAGGCCATAACAGCACAGTTCTGTGTGACTGTCACCCTTGGGGGCCCTTCTGAGAGAGCAGAGGCCCACTTATATCTTGACCATCTCCTAGAGAAATAGACCTAGACACATACAGAGCAGATGCACTACAGTATTGAGGAGGAAAATGAGGCTTAGAGAGACGCACATAGAGCACATACTGTCATTTCTTGATTATTCACAGAGGTGATTTTGCACATTGATCTTTTTCAACCATGAGGTTAATGCATGGAGACGGCTGTAAATGGGATTGCTTTTCTTCATTTCAATCTGCTTTCTCATTAACTCAAGATGTGGTTCACATTCAATTCAATTTAAGAAACTGCAGTACACCAGAGGTTCTCAAACTTTATTGGAACAGGGACCCCTCAAGGACCCCTCATACTCACAAATTTGACCATACAGGCATATGTCCATTAGTTCAGTTAGATACTAGATGCTATTTTGTAGCAAAGTTTTTCATGGACTCCCTGGCAATGCACTGTGGACCCCTGTTAGAGAACCAATGGTGTACATCAACAATGTTCTCTATGTTCGGGTGTGTAGAGACCCTGATAATACTGTGTCCAAAGTGTCAAGCGATGTTGAGCTTTCTAAGTGTTTTTAAAATAGCATTTTGAATGCATCTGCCCAAGTGCCAGGGGCTCACTCAATGAGAGCCATTGGCCTGAAAACATGAACAACGGTCAAACTTTTAAAGGCAGCTACTGACGTATTATTTATCTTGATGTGGGTGTTTGAGTTCTGCCCATTCAGAAATACAGCCTACAATTGAAAACCATTGGCTTCTTTAATAAATAGTTCAATACAAGTTTTTTTAGTTTGCATAAAGGAAATTACTGTAGGTAAAATCCACCACCATGACATGCATTTGTCGTCTTTAGTGAATAATCTTATGGAAAATGTACTAAATGACATTTGCATTTCACTGACAGGAAGCAGGGTAATTTCCCGAGAGCTGAGCGCTGATTCGCTCTCCGAAGTGTGCACTGTGCTGCAGCGCCCGCCTCTTCTGTGGGACAATCTCCATGCCAACGATTATGACTCACGCCGTGTGTTCCTGGGGCCCTTCAAAGGCCGGCCCCCTGGTCTCCATGACCACCTGAGTGGTCTCCTGCTCAACCCCAACTGCGAGTTTGAGGCCAACTACATTCCACTGCACACGCTGGGGAGCTGGCACCGCAGCAGCAGTACTGAGGACAGGAAGGGTAAGAGAGGAGGAGGAGGAGGAGATGAAGAAATAGGAGTGGAAGAGAGGAGGTGAAGAGAGGAGAGGAGAGGCAAGCAAACCAGCAGGAGATAGGAGAGGAAATTGTGAAGAGGTGTAAAGCTGCTGATTCAAGCTCATGAAAAGAGATGATTGGACCATTGGGAAGGTGAAGATGGACAAAATAGATGTGGAGAGAGCAGGAGTAAAACAGTTCTCACCTCTCCCTCGTTAGCCAGGCCTGTGAGAGAGAGAGATGTATAAACAGAGAGCTAGAGAGAGCGCTGGCATTAACGCCTCAGTTAGTAGCCATTTCACAAGAAAGACCTCCAGGCCAAAGGGCAGTTGCTCAAGTTCTCATGCTTAAGTGACCATCCCTAAGTGACATGATAAGATTAGCATGTCTAGTTGTACGCCCACCACTGGGCTGGCCTCTCAATGATAAACTCACTCCAGCTTTGATTACATCCAAGTAGGGAGGCTGTTTCCATCTCTGTGTTCCCTCAGTCTCTCAGAGATACACGTCTAAATGTTAGTGATTGTTTAGAATAACACTGTGTGTATGTGTGTGTGTGTGTGTGTGTGTGTGTGTGTGTGTGTGTGAGATGGAGATTTCAAGCATTACTGTGACTTATTACTCTTACTTATTATGTTATATATCTTATTAGTATTACATCTCTTATGAATGTATTTCTTTTCCTTATTGAGAGGACGATGCCATAAACATTATAGGTGCATGCATGTACACAATACACTACTCACTCACACACTATTGTCACACTCAAATGCTCGACTCTCTCCACTAGCTGGTGTAACTGTGGTTGTTTTGTGTAGATGATGCAGAGCAGTACTGCCCAGAGCGAGCTCTTAATACTGCACTGCTCGACTGGATGGAGGAACTCAACCAGCCTCTACTGCCTGGTAAGACCTGAGAGGGAGAGAAAGAGATGTGCGTGTATATGACTGTAATGGCACACAGTTGATTTCCTCCTTTGGATTTTCAAATCAATTCAATTCAGTTTTATTTATACAGCGCCTTTTACAATAGTATTGTCTCATGGCGCTTCACAGAAGGAGCACCCAAGAGCAACAGGGGCAAGGAAAAACTCCCTTATGTTCAGTTAATCTAGGAAGAAACCTTGGGCAGATCCACGACTCAAGGGGCTAACCCAACTGCCAGGGGTCATGGAGAAAAATTACAATCAGTAGTAACCATGACAGACTATAAGTTGCCTATGGTTTAGCTAAGGTTCATAATAGTTCATAATAGAGTATTATCCCACTTTTACATTACATGGTAATCAGTCTATAGGTGGTTATCAGGAATTATGGCTGGACAATGTAGCAGCGGCCAGGATTTTGAAGTATAAATATGTGTGTGTGTGTGTATGTCATGTGCTTGTGTCCCTATGTGTATGTATGTATGTATGTATGTATTGTGTATAAGCTACTGGACACCTTAATTTCCTTTGTGATAAATAAAGTATCTCTACCTGTCCATCTAAAATGATTTTCCATGAAAATGATTTCTGATCCCCATCATTCTCTTCCTCAATTCCTTTTGAGTTTTTATTCAATTTTTTCTTCTCATTCATCTATCTCCTTTTTCCCGTCCTTTTTTTCTCTCTTTTCTTCCTTTTGGCTTTACCAGGTCGGCAGGTCCGATCGAACGACCACAAGTCTTCCAGAGCCTCCTCTAAATCCCAGTCCTCTGAGAGTCCAGTGGACGCCTCCAAATGTGCAGATCCAAAGGCGCCCAGGACCTCCTCAGAACCTCCCAAGAAGGAGGACACCACTGCCCACCACCATGGCCCCTCTGAGGGCAAAGAGGAGACCCACACCCCTATCCACAGCAATGGAGATCAGGCCTCGCGAGCCGACAGCCAGGCCTCCACCAGGTCCCTCGTGGAGAAACCCCAGGGGAGAGGGCTCGGTGCTGGGAAGAACCCACTAAGCGAGTCCCAGGTCCGGCTGCTGGTTGGCCTGCACTACCTGCCCCATGAGTACGGCCCGGCAGCGAAGAGTCTACTGCAGGACCTGACCTGGCTCAAGGCCAATTGCCAGTACGTCAGCGCCAACGGCAACAAGAAGAAAGCGCTGCCTCAAAAGGTCAGTCAAAGGTCACCAGAGATCCTATGAAGTTATCCTGCCGTGCAGACTTTGTGGATTGTGTCATATATTTTGAGAACACAAAAGTGCCTGGTGTTTCTATCTGTCTTTTAGAGATCAAAGAGTTCCAAGGGAGGTTTGGAGATAATTAGGGTGGGGTATTGACTTTGCTGTCAGCACAGGACATTTCATCTCCTTGAGGCTTGGGGGGGATTTAATGGACTCCGGATTGGGTCTTTAGCTTGGCAAGACCTCACTTCGCACTGCAGGCAATAAAATCGCTCGGTCTGCAGAAGCGCCAAGTCATCCTGTTTCTTGTCATGTCGAGCTAAATCATGTGGAGTTATTAGGGCTGTAAGTAACAGGCTTTCTGACCACATCATAGGGAATAGGTAACAATTCAATCTCCGCTTATAACTTACAACAGGCTTTGAATGATCTAATACAGTTTCATACACTAAGCTAAAATAGATGTGATCCAGTGAGACGACAATGTGATTGTTAGTTTAAGATGACTCATTCATGAATGAAATGTATTGTAAGATTAAGTGGAGAGTTGGGGAGAATTGAAGGCAGGTTATTTAGCGAGGCCAGTAACAGGCACACATAGTAGGCCTACATTATGTTCTATGATAGATAGATAGGTAGATAGATAGCAAGATAGATAATCACTATCACTAAATTTGAATCACTATGCTATACCACAGAGCCTGATACTTTTAATGCCCAGGACAGGGAGCAGGGAAGCTGCATGGGTGACTGAGATTGGGTGCAGGTTGAGGGGAAGTCAATCTAGACCTCAGGCCTATGGTACGAACAACAAGAAATGAGTGTGTGTAGGTGATCTCTCCGTCTCTTTGCCTTTGGGCTGCTCTTGCTGTCCTGTCAGGTGGAGGAGTGGCGCTCGCGGGCGGCGCATTTCCTTTCGTCGTGTGATCAGGTGGCGCTCTTACACGAGGGCGTGGTGAACAGCGTGAACCGGGCGGTGCTCTACGACCTCTACCCATACGTGTGGGACCTGCGCAACACCCTGCTGGTGGCCAGGGCATTCGTCAGCTGGCTTGGTGAGTGGGGGAGAGCAGCAGGGGAGAGAGAGATGGAGAAGGAGAAAGAAACAGAAAGAGATAATGGAGGGACAGAGAGAGAGAGAGAGTGCAGCTTTTGTTTGAGTGGAGCACACTTATTGTCAGCAGTTCATGTTTACTCCATATAGCTACTCTGATCCATCATCTCTGCTCTACTCTTCTGTTGTCTCTTCTCTTCTCTCTCTTCTCTCTCTTCCTCTTTCTTCCATTTCCTTCTAGCAGCTTCTCAGGTCCTCTCTTTTGCTTCCGCATCTGCTAGAGTGCATGTCACCTGATTCTTATTTGTGGGTTTGCTGTCACTGATCAAGAGAGAGAGAGAGAGAGAGAGTGAGTGTGTGTGTGTGTGTGTGTGTGTGTGTGAGAGAGAGAGAGAGGACCCCGAGATTAAATGAGGAGCTGATGGTGTGGTGATGAACTACTTGAAACTTGAGCTCTCCTCACCTGTCTGTCAGACTCTATAGCTTATCAGCTCTGTTCTATCTCTGTAGTATCTATCTCTCCTCACCACTATTCTACATTCTCCCTTTTCTTGTCACCCTCTTTTGCCCTCTCTTTTCCTTTTCTCCCTTTTCGCCTCCCTCCTTCTTTTCTCTCCTCCTCTCCCTCTTTTGCCCCCTCTCCTCCTCCTTCCCGTTAGAGGGCCGTATCCTGAGTGACAGCTCATCCTCCTCAGGCTCCTGGAAGAACTGCTTCCACTGTGAGTGCTGTCGCAACATTCTCACAAAACACCCCCAGCAGCACATTGCCACTCGGCTCAGTGTCTGTGAACTGTAAACAGTCTAAACTCAGCTGTTAATGAAATCAGGATTGATTTACGTCCTGTAGGGTTTCAAAGACCAAATGCCAGAAACAGTGTTTAATCACAGTCAATTCTTAAACAGGCATAGTGCCTCATTAATGAAACGTGCCTAAGTCATTACTGACACCCAGGAAAAATGTTTATTATTAGTGCAATAGTGAAAGTTCAAATAAGTGCATCTGAAATGCAAACTGAAGTAAAACTAAGTGTGCCTGAATGGCTGTGGACTGAGCTGAGCTGATGTCATCGCTGCTCTTAGGGTGTGGCACCACCAGCGGCTCCGAGCTCCTGGGAGTGGAGGCGGAGCCTTGGGCGTTTAAGGGAGGGCTCTGTGGCGAGATGCAGGTAGGAGCGCACACACACGCACGTGCACACACACATGCACACACGCTCACACACACACACACACATACATGCACACATGCTTGTGGAGTGAACGTCCGTGTTCATGGACACCATACTGTACTTGTAACTGTGCTAGTTTCATACAACATAGCAGTTTGTCATACCTAGGTAGGAAACGTAAATTTGTGTGAATCAAGAGTCAACTGAAATACACTACAGTGATTCATGCAAGACTGGACGCAACTGTTCAAGTAATCATGGAACAAACTGCAGTCTTGTTAGTTAAAATCAGCAGCTCGTTGACTACTAAAGTACATGATGAATGTTACAGATTAGACCTTATTTGTCCTCTCTCCCCTTCTGTCTCAGCTGCTCCTTCCCATGGGCACCAATACTGAGCTCTTCATCCATCCTCCTCCCCTGTTCCCCAGTGCACGGCTCTACAACATCCGCCCTTTCCATAGTAAAGACAAGGTACATTACACACCCAAATGAACACACACACAAATACACACACACGCGCATGCCTTGGATGGAGATTGTTGTGGAGATTGTGGCAGTCTGCTCCCTCCTCTTAATCACTAAATAAATGGCCCTGTCCTGCAGATGGAGTTGTACCGGATGGTGCGACAGCTGCAGCAGAGGCCACGAGGCCAGCCGGACCTGAGTGTGGTCCATCCTGACTTGTTTGGTGACCGGTAAAGACTCGGCTTTTTAGTACTCAGTGATTCTGTTCTCTGAGGAACAATGAAGAGCTGTTTGTTTCAATGACTGTTTGTTTCAATGACTGTAAATGATTGTTTTCTCACACTTGTAAATACAGCACCAAACACATGATCATTAGTAGAGTAAATATGAATAATACATTGTTACTAATATTTCAGATTTGCAGTCCTGCATATGGCATAGAAATTTCTTGCATTGTATAATTATAGCTACTTGTGCGTGTGTGTGTGTGTGCGTGTGTGTGTCTTTGTGTAGGTGTTTGGGGGCGGCCCTGGCTTTGTGCCCGGAGTACAGCTTTGTCTTGGAAGATGAGCTGGGAGTGTGTGGGTGTGTGCTGGGCATACTGGACGTCCGCCACTTTGCCAAGCGCTGGCAGGCTAGCTGGCTGCCCGCCATGAGAGACAAGTACCCGCCTCAGGCCACGGGGAGCAGCGGGCACACCGGCATAAAGGTCAGTGAGGTCAAGCCATAAGTGCTTTCCATTAGCATGCTAACTGGTGAATATCAGGCAGGTGGAGAGGATAGGTAACTTGGGGAAGTAGGGTTCACACTCTTATTGCCATTTTCAGTGTGTTAAATGAACTTATGAACTTGTAACGAAGAAAGAAGAAAAAAACACTTCATTTTCAATCTTTTATCACCAGTATTGTACATTTGATACACGTTTGGTGTTTTGAGATTTTTGACAGCAGTTTGAGTACTGAGCGTTTGTGCTCCATGTGTGTAGGAGATGTTGCTGTACCTCCAGGAGGAGCAGCCGGACTACCCAGACTCCCTGCTCTACCACTTCCCCTCCCAGCTGCGGCTGGACGCCCTTCCTGAGCTGGTGGACTGCAGCATCAGCCGCAGCCTCCTCACCGCCCTCCTGACCGCGCTCAAGGCCAACGGTCAGTGTGTGTGTGTATTTGACAGTTGTGTGTGTTTGTTCAAGTTTCCACCTCAGAGTTTATTTGGCATTTCAGCTTGTTTGACAATTTATTGATTTGAATTGAATTGATTGAATGAATGATCTGGTTTTCAAGGAGGGCCTTATGCCTGTGTTGATATCTACAGTATGTCTGACCAGCGGCGCCGCTAGAAATTTTGGGCCCTATGACAGAAAATTATTTTGGGCCTAACAAACATTGATTATAATATTAAAATGTTCTCTAGGGCCCCCTATCAGTGCCAGGCCCTTCGAATCACCCTAACTTTCCCCCCCCTGGCGGCGCCCCTGTGTCTGACATGTCTCTACTAACCAAAAAATTGAATTCCGAAATAAGAACCTCGTTTTCGGGACTTTTGTTGTGTATGTGTGTGTCATGTGGACTGTGTGTGCTGCAGGTTCACGCGGTGTCTTCTGTGAGGTGCAGCCCATTGACCAGCTGAGGATGGAGTTCCTCACCAAACTGGGCTTCCTGGAGATCCTCCGGGTGGAGGCCAGTGCCAGGGAGGGCCTGGTGCTCGGACGCCTGCTCTAGACTCTGATTCTGTGTGTGTGCGTGTGTGTGTGTGGGGAAAGAGCCAATGCAGGGTGACTGTTCTATCATTTCAATATACAATACCTGTGCTCAGGTGTAGGTGTGACAGGTAGGAACTAATGGTGGAAGGGTGCTGATGATTTTAGAGGTTAGTATAGGTAAGGCTAGTTCTATGTCTGTATAAGAGCAGTGTGTGTGAAATGTGTGTGTGTGTGTGTGTGTGTGTGTGTGTTAGTCAGGGACCATGAGCAGCTAGAGCACCTGCTGGGATTCACTTTTGAACCATTCTCCTTAATGGCTTGAATGATTGTAGTACTTTTTTTCTTAACACAGCACACATACAGACACACACACACATTTAGCTCTTGTTAAAAATGAGGAATGGAATCTGATTGTGGGGAAATGAGACACTGATACAATCAGACACTGACACAAGACAATAAGGCAATCACAGAATTTAGACCCCAGTGGGATTAGGAAAACAAAAAGCTGAACAATTTGCACTGCATGCACATTAAATGTTCCAAAGAACCAGAATCATCTTGTAAGTGTAGTAATTTTAATTCACAAGGTGAAATTTCATCTCAATGATTCAATCATTCAAAGTTTGAAACACATACCCTTAGGTATGGTGACTCAAGCACAGTCAAGAGAGAGAGAAAAAAGACTAAAATGTGCCCTAGAATCGCAAGGGGCTGTTTTAGTTCATGTACCAAAATCAGATCCTTCCTCTGAAATGTTGACTACCATGGTGAACACGTAGTTGTTGTCTAAAAAAAATTGACGTCAGGCCAGGGAGAACATTCTCTGATCTCAACCAACACATGTCGTTGGCATGCAATGTTACTTTAGAAGTTGTTTTATGTGCACTACAATGGCATCAACTGCCCTGACTATTTAAAGCAGTGGCTGAGATACAGCCTGTCTGTGGACGGATAAGAAGAATAAGCCACTGCTTAAAGAGAGCGTCTGCTCCTCATGGCCATTCCTATATTACTGTCTGTACCTGTATAGTATTGAAAGCATTTTCTTCTTGATGTGTAAGCATGTTTTTATGTGGGAGCAGACTTGAATGCAGGCAAATCATTCCTTTCTTCTGAATCAATCATGAATATATATATTAAACCAACCCCCCTGCACTAACCTAACGCCAAATTAATTATTACTTACATTGATTTATGTAACATAAGGGACATTGAATTTAAAAGGGAAATATCAGGCCCCTCTTCCCACAGGTTCACAGGGTTCCTTGGAACATCAACAAGGGATCATTAGAATATAAACATAAAGTACAATTATTTAAACCCAAAGTCAACGTAGTTAGCTCAGAGCATAATGTTGCAGAAAAGAGATTAAGAGATTGTAGCGCATAGCCTGAATTTGTTTTATCTTCTTTGCATTATACAAAAACACATTTCCATGTACACAGATCTGTTTTGTTGCTTCCACACAGCTAAGTGGTAGTTTGAAGGTTTCTGTAGGAGGTTTAGCGAACCATAAGAATTGCTTTAGAATGCGGTATTCGTTGTAAGGAGTTAAGATAGATGGCCTTTGTGATTTGAAGTCAAACTAACAAACTCACATTAAGTCAATGTCAGTTTAATAAGTTTTCTTTCATTGAAAAGCATGTTTTAATTTGAGGAATATAATCAGTTTGCAACTTGATCTTATTCCCCTTTAATAGATTTACATAAAACTGTTCACAATTTTTATATTGTTAGTATGTTATGAACTTTGTGTTACAAAAAAAATAATAAAAATATTTTTTTTCAGTTTGCTCTGAATCGAGAGAACTGTTGTTTTTAATACATTGTCTAGGTTGGGTTAAATCTTACAGCTGTCATTTTGAAGATTGCTGATGGTTAAAAAAAAATTCCAGCTCATTTCCTCCTACAGCCCTGGTCGAGGTCACTGAGTGCAGTTGGTAGGACAAGAAAACAATTGGTGCAACATATGCCGAATAGCGAACTGGCAGCTTCCAGAAGGGCAGAAACCCAATTTGTTTCATTTGCCCTGCCCCATTCGGTTAGTGTTCGGTTGCAGGTTCATTCTTCGGTACCAAATGTTGTCATTCTTTTTCTTACTGACAGCACTCTGTGACCTTCAACAGCGGGGCTGTGGGTGAAAATGCTTTAGAACTTTCCTTTTCAGTCTTGGTATTGCTGCAAGCCTTTTATATTTCCCTTCAAATGACAGCCCTGGGAAGACCATCAGGTTGTCTGCATGATGCTGAGATTTTGACATTTTAATTACATCTGTGCTGTTGTTTCTAACACAACTGGCTAGCCAGAGTCTCCAGAGAGACCTGTATCAGTGTCAGTCTGTTGCAAAACCCCTTTGGAAACATCTGCTGGAGACATAAACAGGCAGCTAAGCGACTTCACTTCACTCAGTTTTCAGCTAAGCAACTTCACTCAGTTTTCCATTCAAAATGAATCCTTTAATCCCTAATTCCAACAACATTTTGGACTTTAAGAATGCAAGTATTTGATGTTCAAGTGTCATTTAATACACTTAATGGTTCAGATCACATAAATATTCTTACGTTGGTTAAAAAATGTCTGTGGGGGTCCATTAAAGTGACTGGTGACTACAGGCCACAGATATTTGCATGAAAGAGTTAAAACCCACAAGGCAATGGCATTATGCTTTTCAAAAAAAGTTATTTTCAAAAGAAGTTCTTCAGCGATCCAGTTTGGCCTTCTTGGCCTCTGGCTCAGACTCAGGTGGAGGTACACTTACTCCAGGGATCTGTGAGACAACAGACATTATGGCCACTTAGCAACAGTCGTTAAATACATATCACATAATTAATTAGACCAAAAGCCTATTATTACCACACAAACAAAATCATAGATATGATGCACACTACACTAATACTGATTGTGACAGTTCACATCTGCGGTATACTGTAGGTTACTGTAGATAAAAGTAACGATAAAGGAGGAGATGATATCAATGTTCACTGCAACATCACAGAAACATAGAAAAGATCAAAAGGGAGTCTGACTACACGCATACACATGCACCTGTTAACGATGACTTGATAACTTGTCTAAGCCCACTCCTAGAAAATCATTGAGAGCACTTATCAGCATTAAGTAGTTCCTTACCACTGGCTCCAGGAGGGCCATCCTGATCTTCTGGTGCTGGATGTTGGACGCATCCAGGCTGATGGTCACTCTGACACGGTCAAACATGTTAAACGTGTGGTCTTCCACTGTTAGTGTGGGAACCTGTGGAGGGGGAAAAATGTGTTTTTTTTCATAGAGTTGTGTGCTGAAGTACACAAGGACAACTAATACTTGGCCTCTCGGTTACCTCTTCATTGAACACCATCTTCGGACTGGGCTTGTCTTTGTTCTCAAAGAACACAGTTCCTTCCAAACCAAATTTGGGGATGAGGATGATAATGGCATTTTTCCTCACAAAGAGAATGAAGCCTTCTTCATTTAGAATCCCTCTGTTTTTGAAAAACAACTGAAACACACACACACACAAAATCAAATTTACATAATTTTTACTGTAACTGATAATTTAACAACTGTGGTGAAGAAGATACTAAACACACAGAATGCAGGTGTGTCACAAGCAAAGCCTGTGATTACAATGCCTGTTCTACCTGAGTGTGGAAGGCCACAGAGGCTCTCTGGGCGTATTGCGCCATCTTGTGTCTGTAGTTGAGGTTGTTACAAAGGGCAGCCTGCTTGTGCTTGTCCATGAGTGCTGGATAGGTGCTATCTGCCCCAATGGCTACAGCCAGGAGTCTGTGCACAATGATGTCGGAGTACCTGCAGGACACCAGAGACTACTGAGAGTGTGTGTGTGTGTGTGTTTGTGAGAGAGAGAGATGTTACAAGCTTACATGCTTACAAGAAAAAAATAAAATAAACAAACAGCATGAGATGTTGGAAAAGCAAGCTATCAAGTGTCAGTAGTGTAAGTGCCTGTGTGTGTGTGTGTGTGTGTGTGTGTGTGTGTGTGTGTGTGTCTCACCTTCTGATGGGCGAAGTGAAATGTGTGTATATGGGTGTGGCCAGGCCGTAGTGTCTGAAGTCCGAGTCCAGACCGGAGCAGAAGTAGACGGCCTGCATCATGCAGCGTGTAGCTAGGATACGCAGCAGTGTGTTGAAGTAGGGGAAGCCCTCCATCTCGGCATCGTTCAGAGAGTCTGCCAGCTCCTTTGCAGAGTCTGTGTGGATCACCAGGCTCTGACATGACAAACACACAACAGGACATTACCACACACCAGTTAGTGTACTGACAATGACGCAGGCACACATGAACCTCCTGTAGAAACTCATGTCAAATTTCTGTGTGTGTGTGTGTGTGTATGTGTATGTGTATGTGTATGTGTGTCAGATGAAACTGAAAGCGATGACAGTAATAAATCATCCTATGTGTTATTTGCTAATGAGGATATTCATTTAATGACTAGAGCTAGCAGTGTCTGGTTTGGGAGGCCCTCACTTTTGTCCTGGTGGCTTTGTGGAGGATGTCGTAGTTGGAGGGCGGAGGAGACGGGTGCTTCCTGAGCAGAGCACACTCAGAGAACTCATCATAAATCTTCTGGGCCACAGAGATGTTGGCCAACAACATGAACTCCTCCACCATAGAGTTGGTCTCTCTGGACAAGAGGCAAGACAAGGTCACAATGCATCATGCCTGGATCTCTCTATGTATGAGCGCAAAGACACATGTGATGATGTGCATCAGTTCATCATGCATATCAGAAATGAAAGCACTTTTTTAAGGCTCACACAACTCATCATTAGCTTGTAATTGGGTGTAATAGGATATTTAAAGGATATTTTTTCTTCAGAGATGAAAACACTTTTCCCTAAAACACAATGGCTAGTTTTTAAGCGTCAGGTAGAAAAAAAAAAACTCACTTGAGCTCTTTGGTCTGGAGGTCGATGGGGTCATGCGTCTCGCTGTCCATGTGGAAGCGGACTTCAGGAGAGGACAAAGTCAGAGCTCTACAACAGCGGAGAGATGGCAGGGAGGAATTATAGCACAAGACAACTACATGGACCAGCAGCAGAAGAAGAGTCGTGAAGACGTGAAGTGAGTGCAGACACTGCAATCCCCCCCCCCCCCCCCTTGGCTCACCCTTTCTCTATTCTCCCAGCCTTCAAGATCTTCGCCAGCTTGTTCAGGCCTCGGAGGCTCTTGGTGATGTCATCATTCATGCTCCCATCGTCAATTCTCATCTGAGCCTCGGCGTAGGTGAGAGAAGCCTGGCGACATGGCAACCAACACAACAACTCATGTTAGACACACACACACACACATACACAGATGGGAGTTGGATTAGAGACCAGATGGTAGGTGCCATAAGAAAGGCTAAACAAGATCATTCATGCCATACAAACTATTTAATAATAGAAAGAAGATTTATAAGAATCCCACAGAGCACCTTTGAGTTGATGACACTTTTGGTGAAACGGGTGTTGAGAATTTCAGCATTGTGATTCATCTCCCAAATGCAGGAGAAGGCCAGTCTACACATAGAGCACAAAATCAGATTTGCTAAATGTAATAAAAATTGATAGATGTAGTAAAAATTGACATTGACATAATACATTAGTTCATCCTTTTTTGTAACAACTTAGATCATTTTGTCATACTTTAATTCACTGATTTCAAAACCTGATCTCAGACCAGCAGTGTCTTACCGTTCTACATTAGAGCGCAGAGAACACAGGTTGGAGCTCAGTAGCTCAGGAACCATGTCAATTCTCTGAAAGAAAACAGACCCCGATATGATCTTATTAGCTCTGGCAGAAACAACAGACCAGACGCAAACAGAACAGTCATTCTGGCTCATTACAACCAGTAAAATTTTCACCAGGTCCAATCAAAACTTCAGTCAAAGATGACAAAAAGGCCTTTGTGGCTAGCATACTCAGGTAAGTGCTCAGGTGTATGTACCTTTCCACACAGGTACACTGTGGTCCCTCTGTTGGCAGCCTCTTGGTCCAGAGCATTCCCTGGACGGATGAAATGGCTGACGTCTGCTATGTGAACACCAACCTGCCAATAACCAGTGCGTTATCACTTACATCAAAACGAAGTCACATACATATACAAACACACACGCAAACACACACACTATGCAGACACACACCTCTAAGTTTCCATTGTCAAGGTCTCGACAGTGTAGAGCGTCGTCGATATCTGTACATCCGGGAGGATCAACACTGCATACACACAGATGGCGCAGGTCCACTCTCTTCCTCATGTCCTGTCAGGGGGGGAGAAGCTACTGTTAGACTCGCTCTTATCAAAAGAAAAACACCCCCCCTCTAAAAAAAAAAAACAGTAAGATGGAACATGGTCCTCATTCCCAACATTTCCACCTGAAGTGAATGGAGGCACTCACATCCTCGGTGATGCCCCAGGGCATCTTGGGTAGGAAACTGAGGACGTTCTGAGAGAAAGGCAGGTGAGGGACGTCATGTTCCAGAAGCAGCACTTCTGTCTCCGTTTCCTTGTCCCCAGCATTGCCCAGGCTCTTCATGAAGTGGCCCTGAACAAAGTCAGGGTAAAGGCCATATGAACACAGAGTCATGGAGGCAGCATGAGACCCAAGGCCCCGGGGATGATGCTCAAATCATCAGAGTTTCGCATGGGACAGTGGAAACCCTGTCTGGGTTAAAGTTGGGACTAAGTTTTAGATTAAGTATTTTCATATGACAGGCTTAGGGCATGCTAGGCATACCTGCGGATATCTGGAGTTCTTGGGCCAGCCATCGATGGCCACCATGATCCTCTGACCTGCCAGAGTGGCAGCCTGTCGGGTCTCAATGCGGATCCTGGGGATGCGGCGATCTGCTGGAGTGAACAAGTGTCTTGTGGCCTGATACACACATGCAAAACACATAAACTTGGGGTATTTGGATGTGTCAAACAACAGGGATCTTCCATTACAAATAACCTAGTTAAGACCAAGATCAATTATAATGTGTAGAAAAATATATATTTTTTTAAAGATTCAGACATAGCTGAATTTTTTTTCAATCAATTGAACTCAAAGATGAGTAAACCATGGGCAACAAACAGTAGACACAAGCTGCAGCTGAATGTTGTGGCCCACACCTCTTTGATGAGGGAGACGGTGAGCATGCCACAGTAGGGGCGCCAGTTCCTCTTGATGATGCCCACCACTCGGCCAGTGGGCTTCAGGGCGTCACGGGATACCTGTTTGGTTTGCAGCTGCAAGTACAATCAGACTCAGATTAACAATCAGATGACAAATACATGTCACATCCTAAAAACATCAAAACACAGTTCCTAATTGTAGTGAGCCAATTTTGCTAGGCAACATTCCAGAAAGTTATTTTTTCACAATCAAACATCAAACTCATGGGAACTGTGATGGTTTTCCATTTCTGCCAGACTCAGGGGAGGCAGGTCGATGGACAATCGGAATCAAGTCAACAGAAACACACCAGTTCTATTGCTGCATTACTACTCGGCATTTCACCAATTTTTTTTTATTTGGCACTGACATTCACCTAAAGAACCAGCATGCAGTGAGGAGAGAGAAGAGGAGAGATGTGGTAAATATAAGAGAGAAGATGAGAGAGGAGAACAGCTTGACTGCTCTGGTTCTGTAAGGCAGAGTACGGTCTCACTTTTTTCTCCTCCTCTTCCTCATCTTCATCTTCCTCTCCTTTAGCCACATCATCTTGCAGGACCACAGCAGACGGTGCAACCCACTCTTCACGCTGTAAAAGCTCCACTGCCACCACGTCCTGGTGCACGGCCCGATTCAGCCTCTGAAGTCCTTGTAACAGAATCTGAAACAAAGAGCAGTTGGTAAATATATCAGGAGTCATTCTGGAGACATACAGATACAGACAGAATTCTACTCTGTTCCGAGTAGCAGAGCTTACTTAAAACACAAGGCCTTTTTTTTTAGGTAGGAAAACACTTACCTCAGTACTTTCATCTCCTTCCCATGGACAAAGACAGTCCCTTCAAGGTAGTTATCTCTGTTGGCCCGGAAAGTTCCCTGGATGTATTTCCCACTCTTAATACCAGCCTGAATCAGAGATAGTGGAAGATGCTCCGGGAATAAAATCTTAGAGCTGGTGATTTCATTCTGGAAAAAGGAATAAAAAACATTAAATGACTCAGATTTCTCTGCACACAAATTAGCATAGTGTGGAAATTTTCTTTTGTAACTGAAGATGAGTTTAAAGAGGCAAACCTTGTCATCTGAGGTCAAAGCAAGTCGGTCTACAAGTGCAGGATTGGCGATCAAACTTTTGATATACTCCGCACCTGAGGGAACAAAGTGCAGTTCATCATGACTGAATGAACACTAAGGACAAGGACAAAAAACAGAAGTATACATCCAAACTAGAATATATCACAGCTAGAAAGAACAGGAAAGACAACAGCTATTTACATTGATAGACGAGTAAACCAATATTTTCTGCTTTCTCCTTATTCAATCGGTCATCCGTCAGCATGACAACTTTTATCTCCGCACTGCTTGGTAAGTGCTTGCTATACCACTGCGCCGCCACGCGGATAGCTCGGTCGTTTCTGTCATTTGCACTCTCTCCAGGCTCGCGCTCGATGAACGTCTCCCTGCAGAAGATCATAATAATCTTGAAACAAGATGCATAAATTCAATATGCCATCGGTGCATAAATGGAATGATGGTCTCTAACCTGTGATGTTCATTTGTGAATGTGTAAAAATGCTTCTCCTTGTTGTGGATTGCATCTTTAATTCGCTTGTAGACAGGCGCACTCCTATGTCGAACCTCTTGAAGAACTGTTTGCAAGATGATGACGTTCCTAATAAGCGGGTCCTCTAGAACATCGATCTATGAAAGGAACAGGGGGGTGGGGAGGTGGGTCACATTTTTATGGGTATTGGAGTTTAATTTCTGGAAATAAAACTGATAGACTTCGGCACTACTCTGATCAAAATGTTGATGGCCACTTCGTTTGCAGGTCCTCTAAGCCCAAGTGCCAGATAGTACCACTGCCTAGATACCCAAGTATGCGTATGGCCGAGGTGTTAGAACAACTGTGAACGAGCGGGTGTGAGCATATAATTTACCAAATCACCAGAGCAAACTTACCTGGTGCAAAACAACGTTTGTGTCCGGAATGAGATAGTGAGGATATTTACACAGACTGCTCTCCATGAATGGGTCCTTTTGGAGAACTGGGGATTCATCTTTGCAACCCTCACATACTTCACTGCCGCACCAAATGTCATCTCGAAGGTAGTGTTCACGAACTACCTTGAGTACACCACCCGACCGGGTCTTTTTCACGAACGTTTTGGTCTTCAGCATAGTCAAAAGTCTTTAGAAGCCTGGTCAGATGCTCACATCCGACAGCTTTGTAAACATCGGTGCTCGGGCAGCCACGCGGGGAATTCTGTACAACACAACTTTCACTGGGTTGCCAGTGGTGTTCAGAGACACAGTCTGTATTGCTGCTTCAAATAATTCGTTTCACATTTAGTAAGGAGCATTTAATGTAATGTATTTAATGTTATTTGTGCAAATGTGTAGCAAAGTATTCCACTTACACGAAAATTATACGACTGAACTCCGCACAACAGCATGGTTGGTTTACTCATGGTTCTTCCTCTTCGGCTCCGAGTCTTGTAGTCGGTATGGCCAAGATATGCGCAACGTGTCGCCATCTACTGTACTGGAAGTCACACATAGATAGGCTATTCAATCATTGTTATACTGAAAGGTTTATCATGTTTTTTTTAAACAGCGGTTGAAGTTAAGCTTCTCGTCGTTATCCCACAGTATGTCCACATGTTTTTGTCTCTAGACATAGCTAAGATCTCATGTAATTTGACTTTTCCCTCAAAGTGAAGTATTATATAACATTACATTTTAACTAACTACCTCCACCAGTACACTACCTCAACACACTGTATTCTGCTTGCCAGTTTGTACTCATGTCTGTCATATCTGTCTTATTGTCTGTCTGGGTACTCAATGGCTTTACATAGGTGTTTTTCTTCTCTTTTATAGTTTTGTACAGTAGTTTTTGTAAAGGACTTATTTATACTTTGTATACTATGATTTTAAATAGGACATTTATACTTTGCTCTGTGTGTACTTTAAAGGAGTTGGTTTAAATCTCATTATACTGACTAATTATAATGACAATAAAGGCTTTCTATTATATTCTATTCTAACTGTTCTATAGATGTTGTTCCATCCTGGCATTAAAATCTGTACAATTGAATGTTACAATGACCCGTTTTAAGGCTGGTTTAATTACATCCCATTTTATGGTTCACACATTTGAGAATGTGCTGGCAATCTAAATAAAAGACTGAATGCTGCTTTTAAAATTCTTCCACCAAAGCTTTTTATTTAGCACAGGCAGGAAAAACTAACTCCATTTGAAAAGACTGCATTTGAAACAACACATTTTGACAGTTCAATTGATTTGTCATGCTAGCACTGCATATCAGTGAAAATAAATTAACCATTAAATACACATTAGTTCTCACTGCTTTCCGGTCAAAGAATACTGGCCACTGTCATGCCTTCCAAAGGGATTAAACATTCAAGTATGACTACACCTTTCTACCCATGGTAGACCCTCATTGTATATCACAGTACTGAAAAACCTCTAGTCCAATGAATCACTTCAACAACCGTTGGCATTAAGTTATCTTTGATACAGGATTATATAAAGTGTGTTAAAATGATACATTGGCTCAAGATCTTTTTCTGGACGGATAAACAAGGATTCCCCGTTTGCTCTCGGTTGTAAATCTCAACACCGACAGTGGAGGCCTTATTTTGGGTCCCAAGCACAGTGGCCTCTGGTCATTGACTACCAATATTTATACATAGTAGTTCTCAGGAGAAAACATCTACAGCAGAACAAACCCAAAGCTTAAAAATTGTTCAAAACTATTATTCTAAGCTCCACATCTGAAAAATAGAGGATTCCTAAAGTGCAGTTAATTCTATTTCTTCAGATGGTCCAGGTAAAGTCTTTCTCTTGCTGTTTTGGTAAACAGTGCATGTGTTAGTGGCACAAAGCATCTCAACCACTATCATATGGAGTCCTCTCCAGGTTAAAAACAAATAAAAAACAAATTAAAAACAAACAGTTCAAAAACACAAACATCAGTTCATCTGGAAGACATTTTGTACCAGGCCTTCATCCAAGATTTTTTGTTATTCAGGAAAATGATCTTTAAAAACACACATACACACACACACACACACACAAACACACACACTTTTATAGAACAAGAAACACATGTACCAGGAGTTAGTTCATTGATCGTATCATAACATTGTTACTAGCGTAATCACAAAATGTCTCTCACACGCGCACACTCAAACTCAATTGCACCTCCTTTCTCACAGACAGACAGACTGACAGAGACAGACAGACAAAAACACACACACACAAACACACACACACACACACACAAACACAAACACAGAGTCTGCGGTCCCTTATATCCTTCAATCCATATCTGAAACCCACAGGTGTAGCTTATGGCTCAGGTTCATTCAGATGCAAATTCAGGTATGTGCACGTTCCAAACGAGGCATCAGCATTTTGTGTGTGTGTGTTTGTGTGTGTGACTGGGTGGGGGGAACATTTGTTCATTTCACTGATCCTGGACCCAAGAATTCTGGTTCACAGTTGAGTTGTAAGGGTAGGATGGATGGGATTGTTTGTAATGTCTGTGGACAGTATGTGTGTATTGTTGCTACATCTGTGCAAGTTGATCACATGTGCTCCCACTACTTCCCAGAGTGCATTTCTGTCATCCAAAAGCCTACTTTTGCCCTGAAACATGTGAGAGAAGAGTACAAATACATTGTTAAAAATACAACAAGAATGAAGAATGATATCAAAAGTAACATCAGCACAACTGGTGCCAATCAAACCTGAGTCAGGTCATATTTTGGCTGAAACAATCCAAAGTATCCAGTTTGGGTTTAAAATGGTTATCAAATCCATCTACTAAAACTGACTTTGATCTGTAAATATACACCATGAGAACAATGTGCTCGATTTCATTTCATGTGATATTGTGATTATATGTGATATTGATAATTATATGCAGATTATATGTGATATTGGCAAACCCACATATTCAGTAGAGGCTTGTGCCTTTAAAGTCATGCATTTTATGTATTTTAGAACTACAAACATAAGAGAAATACATTAGGTACATGAGAAAAGTCTACATTTTCAACAGTCAATTTCAGAGATCAATGGGGATATCTGAAACAGGTTTGATTGGTAGATACTGAGCTTATTGGCATGTTAGCAGAGCTGAGCGACCATGGCATCACTGCAGGAAATAGCGCAATAGTATGTTTGAAACAAACTTCTACAGAAGAAAGACAAAGTGCAAGCATGCCAAAAGCAGATCATTAAGATAAGTGGGTGACTGGGTGGCTGCACAGACCTGGGCATGAGCGATGAATCGTGACAAATAGGTGACTTAATATCAGGTGGCATGGCACCTCCAGCTTCACCGGGGATCGAGCGCACGCACTCACAAGCACACATCACACGCACACACACCCATACACTCTGCTATTTTAAGAGCCCACAGTCGCCCAGTCACTTAATTATCTGCAGTGACAAGCCAGCTTTAAAGAAGGCACGAAGCACGGTGTTGCAAATAAGCAAGATTACAGTACAGAGAGAAGAGGCAGAAAATGGGGGAAGAGAATTAATAAGCTAATGGGGAGTTTCGGACATTATAAGACTATAAAAGCAGTTCTAAAACGGGCTATTTTTTTTTTTTTGGGGGGGGGGGGGGGGGGGTGTTCCTGAAACACCTCTAAAACTTCAGATTGAAGAACTAAATGACACAGACATCCTTATTGGTTTGACTGGGAGAGCCACGGTGTGAGCTACAGTAATAGGATTATATGTGTGTCCTACGATTAACTGTGCCTACATGGCTTCAGTTTATACTTTCTAGACTTGGACGTATTTCTACTGATGGCAAAGCTATTGCCTCCTTAAAATTAAGACAACAAATGAGGCGACTTTTAAATGTAACATTAGCTGCACTAATCTAAATGAGTTTCATAGCATGATTTTATTTAAAATGTTATGAGTAGATTATTTATTATAAGACACTCATGAAACTTGACTGCCCTTTGAGACTGACATGAGATGGATTTGGTACACTAGTTTTGTGCTCTTACAATTCTATTAGTGATGGTGTAAAGACAGACAGCCCTGTTCTACTTGCAGCACACAAACACAGACACACAGAGCCTACTAACATGCACGACAGTGTCTACATCTTTCATGTCTTGCAATGACACTAACCTGCAATGTACTTAGCTCCAATTAACATAAACATGCTACCGAGAATGTAAAAGCCCAGAGGCATGCTACTGAAGATATTAGGCTCCTCTGAAGACCAGTCCAGAGCCAGCCAGGTCCACATCCAACACACATCGGGTGATCGGGAGAGAGAAACACAACATCAGCGCCTAAGGCTTTCTAACCAGCCATTTCAGACAAGACGGACTGCAGCTAGACAGTTTTACTAGGTACCTATATAGCTTATTCGTTTTATTACATAATACAGTCTAGACAGTTTAAATCGGTATTGTTCTGTTCTCTGCTCACGTAATCACAACACGTGAAAACGTGTATATGTTTTCAACTCCTTTCTTGAAAAATCATTTGCGAAAAATCTTAAGTTGCTGTAAAATTAAATCCATCATGCATCTATTTAGGTATCAAAACACACAATTAACAAAATGCAGAAACATTTACAACTGCAAATCAGAGTGATTAAGGCAGAGGGAATTGATCAGAGCATTTTAGAATGCAAGACACAAAGATGCAAGTGCCTGTGGGAGAAGACGGAACAGAACTAACCATTTCCATTTCCAATAGGTTCTGTGGTCTCCCAGTTCATAGACTTCTGCACAGCCTTCTTCCAGCGGGCATAGCGAAACTCACTCTCTGTAAAACATACGGCCAACAGTCATAGTAACAAACATACTACATAAATACACTTGGTCACACCTGCTTAGCATCTCTGACAGACTTTAGCGATCCCAATCATAACATTATTGGCTAACTAGCGGTCAAGATAACTAGCATTTAACAACATAACATTTAAGGCCCTAACTTGAATTATGGGTAAAACAGAAAGTATTAAAGTCTAGTTGGACTTAATTTAACAGCTAGGCAAAATCAGTTGGCCAATTTAACACTACAGGCCCTAAACAACCACCACTGATAAGTCAATTGCCACCCAAGAGCTCTAATTCATGCGCGGCAACTTAGCTTGTTGATAAACTCTAGAAAAACTTCCAGAAAGCATAGCCAGATTGTGCTAGTGTTTGTCACTTGTCTTGCTAGCTGCACCAGTCAGTATAACAGTGTAACAACAAAGATTGCAACAGAAGTTGTCAATGATGAAGCTCAACCCTGGTTAGCTATTGCTTGTACAAGTGGCTATTCAAAAGCTGACCTCAATGTTGATTACTGTTTAGACAGACAGCGGCTCATTTAATGATGTATTATGACCCATATCTGTGACTGTGAGCTGCATCCTTTCAGACATACCCTCTGGGTTGATTTGCGGCTCAAACTTCTCAGACGTGACCTCGGTGAGGTCGTTGGGGTCAAGGCTCCACACGCTGACCCCCTCAGCGGCTCCTGCTGCCATGGCAGCACCCAGTGCTGTCGTCTCAGGCATGGAGGGTTTCACTGCAATGGGCAGGAAAAGGGTTAGGTGACCTACTGGTGCTGAGTGCCAGTGTTAAACTGTGTTTAGTTCATAAAGAGTCACTGCAGTGGGGAGTCTATCTCTAATCTATCTCCAGTGAGGTTTGCTCAAACTAGGACAGAGTACAAACGTACCCGACTATGCAATATATATAACATCACCTACGCATGAAACAGTATTACAAAAGTAGAACCACAGTTATTTAGCATGTTAAATATAACATTATCAGGGTGTCAGAACAGTAACACATACACACAGACACACACACTTACCAACAGGGATGCACAGTATATCTGCTTGTAGCTGCATAAGAAGTCTGTTGGAGGTCATCCCTCCATCAACCTGCAGCTGGGTCAAAGGTATTCCACTGTCCTGGTTCATGGCGTCCATCAGCTGCAGAAAACAGGAACACACACACATACACATATCAGCACTGAACACCCACACTGAAACACACACACACACACACACACACACACACACGCACACACACGCTTTAACGTGATTACCTCTCTGGTCTGAAAGCAAACAGCCTCCAGCGCTGCAAAGGCGAGGTGGCTCCGGTTGGTGAACTGAGTCAGACCACAGATTATTCTGAGCAAGAGAGAAGGATTAAAACAAATCTGAGTATTTATAAGGAAGGAATAAAGAAGGAAATACATAAGGAATACATAAAGAAAACACACTTCCAGAGCCACTGACTAGTCTAGACATGCAGCAGCTCCAACACTGCATTCTAGACCACTGATCTGTCCACTCTGCAGACACCCTCTCTTTCCCTCTTCCACTCACCCTCGCGCACTGGGTTCCCAGTAAGGGGCGTAGAGGCCGGAAAATGCCGGAACAAAGTAGCATCCATAAGATGTGCCCACTGCTGCCGCTAGTTTCTCTGTAGACAAAGCAGACAAATCTCCTGTTACTCTATCATAAAATAACCACTACTGCACTACTCCATAAAAATGCATCCACACCCACAGTCCAGCCATCCACCCACAGGGACCACCAACTCTGAATGAACACAAATAGGAACAATTCATTTGCAGACACTACAGCAGCTACTCCCAAGTGGAGCCTTTTGACCTACATGTACACTGTGTGCGAGCGTCCCATAGCTTCACATACTGCACGGAACAACCCAGATTTCCCTTTATGAAACGGAGAGTTCCACAGCTTGATTATGATGGCTGAGTCGGGGGTTCAGAGCTATTGTGAAATTAACGCAACCCTTTGCATTGACCGCGTTAAATTCAATATTACTGCACCATAAAAAGTTACCGTAGTTGGATCTGAGCATTAGTTCAATCATTCTATTTGTCATTTTACAAAACTGTGCCAGATATGTACGCCATCAGAATAGAAAAGCAACAACCCATGAGTTCATAGGTTCCACTGATTTTGCGCATGGCTTTACAGAGAAGCTACACCAGGTGTCTTATTAAAGCCTTCCAAAACTGCTGCATAGGCTGTACAATTTGCTTCCACGATAATCAATCCACATGGCTACACCAGACGCAACAGTCTGGCTACACCAGGCGTAATGTGAATGCAATGCATCTGGTTTTAACTCTAAGGTTAGATCATCCAAACGCCCATTAGGCTATTCTAAAAATCAGTGGAACATTTGGCCCCCTGGGCGTCTTGCTAAATTGTGGGAGTGTACTACCTGTGGGCAGCTAGAGCTCTCCTCCCGCCTAGAAATGCTGCAGGAATGAAGACCTAGACAAGTTCAAGCTGGACCAACTCCTCACTCAAAACAGGTCAAGGCAGATCCAAGGAGCTCCCTCTAACCCTGCTCCCTCTAACTCCCTTTCGGCCAGTCTGAGGAGAAGGGGAGAGTAGAGGCGCACTCACCGAGCTCTGAGGAGGTCTGGATGATGCCAAGGTTGTCCTTCAGCCAGCGTACTACAGCTCCAGCTATGGCCACCGAACCCTGACAGAACAGCACCAATGCAAGAGGAGAACTCATTCAAATTGCAAGCACAGCAACTCTAAGCCTGTAGAGATATTACTCGTATCATAAAGCATTTGAAGGGAAAGCCTTTTACATGTACAGTAGATCAGAATTTCAGCAGCAAAGAAAAACAGATTTCCATGTACCTCTAGTGCGTAACACGCTGGCTTGTCTCGACCCAGTTTGTATGCTACCGTTGTCAAGAGCCCATGGTCTGACATCACTGGCTGCAAACACATGAGCAGAAGCATTCAGACAGGGAGCGATGAGGTTGCAATAGCATTGGCAAATGAACGATCCTCATTAAAAAGAGGCACTTCTATTTTCAAAACAACTGATTCATTGTATGTTAAAAAGTAGCTTACCTTGGATCCTGTGTTCCTCAGCAGGAAACAGCCGGTTCCATACCTGTTGGAGTGACAGAGCGAGTGAGGGTTAGCTGAGGCAGCTGATCAGTCAGTCTGTTCCACTACAGCTGGGCAGCCAGAGGAATGTTTAACAGCTGCAGCAGCAGGAGAGAAAGAGAGAAGTCTTACGTATTTTTGGCCTGACCATCCTGGAAGCACATTTGCCCCACGAGAGCTGCAGACTGGTCTCCCAAACACTGAAGACAGACAGCCAGACAGCCAGACAGACAGACACACACACACACACACACACTTTAAAGCCTAATCCAAATATGCTGCTCTGGTGAAATTATAGGCAACAGCAAAGAAGGCAACTTACGCCTGATATGGGAATTCCAGTTAAACAGCCAGATTTCTGAATGAAAAAAGGAGACAAAAGCTCAGTTATGAACAAGAAAAAAAAAAGCCGTGCTATGCTGATCCACAGCGCTAAACGTTAACTTACTTTATCTTGCTTCCCAATTGCTTTTCCATTTTAAATGGGTTCAGTACATGAGTCCTGTCCTACCCTCAATATACAATGCATTCTGTCCGCCTAGAACCTGGCCAGCCGAGCTGCTACATGTCAATATGCCAGTCAAGATGAGAAAGTAGTCGTCTCAAACTAGCAGGCAGATGGAACACTAGCATAGACAGAAGACTTGTCAGCCACAATATCAGCAAAATAGAAAATATTTTTCTTCACAGCAGACCAACTAGGGCTGTTGATCAAACTAAAGCAATTATTTTTCCACATTCTGCTTTGGAATAAACCTTTTTTCTTTATTATTAAATAACCACTTTTCCTAGTGTTACTGGTATTCATTTTGCAGTTCAATTATATTTGCAATCAGTTTATATTTACAACACAGCTCATTTGCTGAGCATTTAGAAAATAGCTAGGGTATCAAAAGTCACTGGACAATCGTGCAAAATAACTGATCAATACAGATCAAAGCAACAGTGATTATTTTGTCATGATCAAACAGCCCTTAGCTCAACTCGGATCATCTGACATACAAAACCACACAAACACAATTAAAAAAAAGGCATGCACTAATAACACAGAGACTCACAAAGGTGTGCAACATTCTCAATCCTTTTGCATTGTTGTTTAGCACATGTGCTTAGGCCACAAGGAGCAAACCACAGCACGTCAAAAGCAACTGTCCCAACTGAAAGACACCAAAGGCTTTAAGGGAAACAGACATGAATGGGATATCTTTATGACACCATTTCCCTTCAGGATTCAATGCCATGAAGACTGACAACACTGTCAATATTGGCATGGCCAAAATGGGACGCAACGAATGGGGTGGACATCACAGCACAGTGCATATACTGTAAGACAAGTGGTCTTCTTTATCATATAGAAATGATCAAAGAGATAGAACAGATACAGAAGCCTGATCTGTAACCATAGGGTAACCACATACTGAGTATGTCCTACAGTACAGCTCATACACATGGGGTCTGTTTTTTCCAAGACCGGTCCAGGAAGGGCATTATTTTAAGTCAAATTGTATTGGCAGGGTGTAGCCTGTAGGTGGCAGTGGCAAAAACAGAAGGGGTGGGGGATGGCGGAGAGCGCAGCAGCCGCCAGGCATTGGCCAGTGGGGCTTCATCACAGCCAGAGAGAGAGACCAACATCCAACAAATCCAGCGTCTAGTGCATTTCCAAACAGAACCAGAGGCCTCGGCCAAGCAGATTAGAGTCTAGAGAATGGATCTACACCTGTCTTAGTGGGACTGGTGAAAGAGGTACCTGGCTGCACACCTGAATATGGTATTAAGGTTATGTGTATTTGTGTACTCATGCACGTACAGGACTGGTTTCTATCTGTGTGTGTGTGTGTGTGTGTGTGTGTGTGTTCATATTGCTGTAAGACAGGTTTCTATCTGAGCGTGCGTGTACTCATCGACTCCATGTCTGCATGAGTCTGCAAGTGTCCTAGAGCTACAGAGTCAGATAGCAGATTTGCTTTGTGCATTACCATTCCTTTGAGTTTGGGGTGCTATATTGGAAATGCACGTCTGTAATGGCGGGGGGCAATGAGGGTGTGCAGGTGTGGGAGAGAGAAGGCAGAGAGGAGGGGTGGGGAGGTGGGGGGGTAAAGGCTTCAGCTGCTGGGCGAAGCTGGCAACAGCACTTGGAGATGGAGAAGGAAAGCCTACTCACCACACTAGAGCTTATTTTCTATAAGAGTCCGCGCAGAGGAACAAGACACAAGAGAAGGTATGTGACACACACACACACACACGAAAACACTCACTCACACGCCAGCGTCGGACTGTCACAGAGGATATAAATAAATTTGAACCGCTGTCCATTGTGACCATTTACTTGAGAGGCCAAAGATCAAGGCAACACAATTTATCATTTACGACAGGCTCACTGGACTGGAGCCTGTACAGTACTTACTACTATGGGGCCTGAATAGTAGAAGGACAAAGGAACACACAAAAAAATTCATTCAAGCAGACAGAAAGGCAATTATACAGACAGACAGTCAAACTGACAGTCAGACAGACACATAGACAGTCAGACAGACAGACAGTACAGACAGATAAATAGACAGAAGAATACTACAAAGAAATGATACGAGGCCACTGGCTCACCATTAAACCGTAAATTTCAGAAGAACTCCTGACTTTGGGAAGAATTTCCATTGGGATGCCAAAGTACCTGTTTAAACAAAGTGTGAACCGTGTTAAAATGTGTTTAATAGTTCACAATTATTGTTTTTGTGTGTGTGTGTGTGTGTGTGTGTGTGTGTGTGTGTGTGGTGTGAGAGAGAGTGTGTGTCTACCCACGTGCAGAGCTCAGGATCCCAGTCCATACTGTGAATGTTGAAGAGCATGGTGCGGCTGGCATTGGTCACATCTGTGCAGTGGACCCCTCCACTCTTCCCACCAGTCAGACACTGGAACAGGACCAATGATCTTGTTAGCCGTATGCGCGCGCGCACACACACACACACACACACACACACACACACACACACACACACACACACACACACACACACACACACACACACACACATGCATGCACATGCACACACACACACACACGCACATATACACTGCTCTTGTTACACATTAACACAGGAATAACACACACTTTAATCAATATCCACTTTAAGAGAATTGAGACATTGTTTCACCGACTTACAAAACTCGGCCAAAATTATCAAGTAATCAAGAAGTTTTTTATCAAACTTACCTGGTAAGGGTGGGGACCACTAAAAAGTCAGTTAAATGACCTCATCCTGATAAGCTAAGCTAGATGGCTAGGGTGTCCAAAGTTTTAGATTACACATTGAACTAAACTGATAGTGTGTACTCCAACCAACTATGTGCTGGTTGAAAATATAAACTCATACAAACTGACTGACTAGTAAACACACAAGTTCCAAGACTCTTTAACATCCAAGCCAATGTTCATCAGGAAAGTGTCAACAGTTCTGTGTCCATCTTTGTCCAGCAGTGGCGTGCACACACAACCATGCAGCTTTTCTCTAACCTATCAAAACACAAAACCTATGACCCATCTGACCTTCCTTATTTCTGCACTGGAACGGCACTGAGAAGCAGGTATGTTCCCTCTTACCCATATGAGCCAGGAGTCGACGGTGCCAAACATGGCTCTGTGTGAGAGGATGGCCTCACTGACTTCATCCACGTTGTCCATGAGCCAACGCAGTTTCACCGCACTGAAGTAGGTGCTGATGGGGAGGCCAGTTTTGTGCTGGGGGAGAGAGAGAGAGGGAGATGGAGAGGGAGAGAGAGAGAAAGAGAGATTTATGATTATCTTCACCTGAGAATCTGATTTAGGTTTTAATGAGGAGGTAACCAGTGCCGCAACAGAGATTTAACACATTTAACAACTGCAAAAGTGTGGCAAAACATCCACGTGCACAGAATCACTTGTCTGTGATGATTTGCTGTTAATTTACTCTTCATCACTTGCGCTGCTGAAGTCATCATTTTGGACTAAGGAGCAGCAAAGGGCCTCTGAAACAGTTGTCTGAAGGCTTATCTCACAGTGCTGTGCTCACCTTCAGGTGGTTCTTGTTCCTTCCGGGGGTTTTATTGATGAGCCTCTCCACTGTGGACTGAGTCCGCAGGTCGAGCCACACTGCAGGAGTTAGACCACATTACACTGCCTCAGTTCGCTGGCAAACACTGGCGTTATAGGACTATACCGCAATCCATGTGATGAGACAACACTACTGCCAGTTGACAAACATAGGTATGACAGGACTGTACTGCCAACTGACAGACAGAGGTGTGACCGCATTACACAAAGCGGAGAAACGGACTAAACTCACCAATGGCATTATAGAGTGGCTCTCCGGTTTCTTTGTCCCAAATCAATGTGGTCTCTCTCTGATTGGTCACGCCAATGGCTACAGGAAGAGATCAGGGAAAAAATGGGTTAATTAGCACTAATTACTTCAAGGACCAATCAATCACCTTTCATGTTGATTTCAGAATCACTCAACAAGTAGCATATCATAATCAGTGTTAACACTGTACACCTAGGCAGTACTTGTGGCTGTGTTCCACAGCGATCATCCGACACCTTGTGTGCCTAATCCTGGTTAGAAGGGCCTCCCAAAGCATATACCTTTGATGTTGGAAATGTCGATGTTGAGTGGGTGAGCTTCTCACAGGTCTTGTCCATGCACTCGTACACAGACTGGAGGATCTCCTTTGGGTCCTCCTCCACCCATCTGCACACAAAACACCACATCTTACAAAACAGTTTCCTGCCACGCCACAGCAGATATGAGATTCAAAACAGTGGGCCTTTGTTAACATGTGGAAAAGCTGATAATGGGTTTTGTTATAACCCTGGTAAATGTGGAGAGCTCAAAAATGGCGACCAAAGTCAATATATTAGCGTCAGGAATTTTCAGTGTGTGTGCAAAATGTTCTTTATTGTCAGGAACAAATTTTGTTACACCTTCAGTGTAACAAAACTGTTTACACTGAAGGCAGACAGAGATTTTCACTCAGTTTCAAAGAGTAGGCTAGAGTCAGTCCATGCGTGTGCACCTACCCCTCCTTGGGGAAACTCTGCTTGATCTCCACTTGGTGATGACTGAGCAGCTCGGCAGTCTTAGCATTGAAAACCTGAAGACACAGAATGGGGAGAGGAAGGGGTGACCCAAAAAGGGTGGATGTGAGGATGGAGTGAAAGGACAGTGAGGAGACAGACAGGTGCAGAAGTATAGATGGATGAAAAAGGAGAGAGGTGGGTGTAGTGATGGAGGGAGTGGGGAGACAGAGTGAGATTAATAGCTAGCTCAGACCATATGACTTTAGCCAAGATTACGAAATTGAGAAACCGCCTACCAGGCACACCACCCTGTTTTAGCCAATCAGCAGCGTCATACTACAGACTCAGAGGTGACAAACTCAACAACACACCACCCTGTTTTAGCTAATCAGCAGCGTCATACTACAGACTCAGAGGTGACAAACTCAACAACTTAAGCAACAGAGTCAAGTGACACAATTAACAGTACAAATTACACCACCAAAATACACCAAATGCAGCTTTATGCAAACAAATTACACATAGAACATACAATAGGCTATATATTCTTGTCACATACAGATCAGTGAAAGGTCATGGGTGAAGTAATCGTCTTTAATGTAACAGATGTTAGTCAGCTTAACGTGTCAAAGTCGAAAAAATCAAACCCTTTTACACATCACAACAAATGAACCTCCACAGACCGGCCCCAAACCCACCCCAATCCCAATTATCCATCCCAGCACTGCCACTAGCTCCGGCCTACTGGGCAGCTACCAGGGCTCTGCCCAAATCAGATTACAAAGTTCCCCTTGGAACGCAGACAGCTTAAGTCAAAGGTCAACACTGGCAAACACGCACATTATAAATGTATATTCACATCCACAGGGTAGGAAAAAAAACACAAAGGCAAGATTATGATGATGAATTAGTGAAAGCGTCTTATGCTAGCCTAATGCTTCATTCCCAAAATAATGATTGAGGTACAATAGTGTACTGCCCTACAGGCAGGTAATGATTGAGGTACAACAGTCTACTGCCCTACTTACACTTGTTCTGGAACTTTTTCTGATGTTTTGTTAACAAAAGATTACTGGAAAGTCTGAACAACATAAACACAGCATCTGCTCACAGCATCAACTCATCCCAGGATGCCTAAATAGCTTCTTGTTGGCTGGGCATCTGAGCAAGCCAATGATAGCATAGCCTGACAGACATACTACTGTGTGTGTGTGTGTGTGTGTGTGTGTGTGTGTGTGTGTGGAGATGTGCTAGGCTGGAGCACCTATTCTGATCTCAGATATCACTGATTGAACTGAAAGCACATGGGCCTATGCTACACACTGTTTGGAAGTCAGTGCTTGCGTTGAACACACAGGGCCACACTAAACAAAGTGGGAAAGTCATCTGCTCTTGTGGTTGGCCGAGTGCATTCCACAGTCATATGAGTAACATCTTTCTCAACCTCCCATATGAATCAGACACAGACACAGACACAGACACACACACACACACACACACACACACACACACACACACACACACACACACACACACACACACACACCACACACACACACACACACACACACACACACACCCCTCAACACTTAAGCTGTAAAATGTGCTCATTTTCATATTCTGCCCCCGAAGCATTCTCACTACTAAACCAGTTCCACCACTTAGAGACCAACACTGTTCCTCACTGTACACTCTACTCCTGTGCTCCTGTTTCTAGAGAAAACCCTTGAAATGCATTGATTTCTTGATTCTAGACCACATTATATTTTGACAGAGCCAAAAACACTGTACTCGATAAACGTATCAGCAGGACAAAAAGAAATTTGGGTCATCAAGTCATAAAAGCACAATAGGTTACTACAGAAATACCCTAGAAAGGCTTGTTGTCAAATCATTCAATCTAATCTTCTCCAGCAGTAATTCAGGGTTCAATTTTATTGCAGTTCTGCACTCATAAAACTACCAAATAGCCTGGGTGATGCCATCATCTAGCGATGGCATGTTTGGCCAAATCATAATATGCTATGTTGAAAACCATTTCTTATTCTATTAAGGCGTTTTCAGCAGAACATACGCAATTGAACGCAAATCAACCCAAACAGATGTTTGCTCAAAACATCTGGCAAATTCCAACTATGTAAATAAGTAGCCTGCCCACGGACCTTTACATTTTCATAGTGGCTTTGCTTCTCAGTCTCGTTAGTGGACGTGGGCCTAATTGTATAGAGAACTGTTTGACATTTAAATCTTCGGGTTAGTTTAAACTGAATGAATCACTGATCTCAAGAGTATCTCAGGGAAAGCTACTTTCCAAGACAATCAAGGGTTTCTCCGTCTTTGAGTTGACAGGAAAAGTAACGTTATCCCTCATTTGTCGTTCCACGAACACACCTCCCTTAATGACCTTTCCACATAAAAACTGAACTGCAACCCACCTGCAACCCCACATACAACAGGGTCACACACATACCCCAAAACCTGTTTGATCTGGTCAAACAACTCGATCTGGTAAATCAACTCGATCAATAAGCCGTTTCCTAAAGTTTTAGTATTGTTTGCCTCCGTTTATGGAGGACTTCAATGACTCCCATGGGTGTACAGCTAGTCTAACCACGGTCTAATGTGGATAATCAATCTAATTACCTAGCGTCACTGTGTAACGTATGCGTATATTTCAGAGAATTATTTTGTGTACTGTCACTATAAATGGGAGGCTTCCGAATCAAATGTGTTTGACTGGGATGGCAGTGATGACACTAGTTAGATAATGAACCTTTAACTTGAAATCGTTCACAGCACATCTAATCCAGATAACAAGACATATGATCACCCTGCAGGATACAAAGAAATGGCATGGGATACATATTAACATAGAACGAAAAAAGCATAATCAGACACCGACAACCAAGACTATTTTGACTCCCGAGTCCTTAGAGGACACCAAGCACCATTCGCGCCATGCTAACCTTCCAGCGGTGCCCGCTAGGATGTCATCTTGACCATTTAAAGCAAATACAGCAACTTACAAGGAAACGCGTTGAGCTCGTGCCTTGGTCGATGGCCGCCACAAGCGGCCCCAACATGATCCTATCCCGCGAGGCGGCCATGCTGCCGTTCATTAAGATTTCGGCCACAGGCTCGAGTGTTATCCAGGAACACCCGGCAAGCTTTTTTCTACCGTTCCACACACACAGACCTCCAATGCCGGTGACGCAGGATGATGACGTTTACGTATTCAAATCAGGTCGGAGGAGGATCGAGGAAAGCAGAAAAGGATCTGCTGTACATTTATGACTAACAATCAAGTGATTAACTGATAGTTCACTTGTATAATACATTGCATTTGGGGAGGCCCTGTACAAGTTGGAACATCATTCACCAGTCTCTACTCGAATCAGTGTTTGCGCAACGGCCACAGCCGATTGTTCATTTAATTCATTTTATCCAAGCACTTTAGTTGTTGATGATTGCAGTGAAATGGCAGGAATTTTTACGGAGGCAGCTTTTTTATCTTGCATTGGCCCATGTTCTGGGTTTAATATATTATTAGCAAACCGCTGTACTCTGTCACACATTTTATTAAGATCAACAATTCCATGATATCAAATGAAACATCAGATTTATCAGATGACATATCAGACTAGAAAAAAATACAATGATTAAATTGAGAGTACAAGAAAAAGAAAACCCCTCTCTGTTCATTTCACACTGCCACCTTTACAGACACTGAAGTCCAACACAGTTGAGTTGCCGAGAACACCCTTGTGGCTTTGAGATCTTACTGGAGCTTGTATTATTGTTGTATCCTTCAAAATGTGGAGGTCTCTGTGTGAGCTCTCTTCTCTTAGCCAGGCTCACATGCACCTCGGTAATTTAGTGTGTCTGTTTCCCAATGAGGACTTAGGCCTCTTTGACATTTTTGTTCAGTATGCAAGATGTTTCTCAGTGCCATCCATGCTCATTGGCTGGTAGGTTCTGGGTCTGCAGGCTGATTCCTGGGTAGGTTTAGTAATTCATCAATCCTTTTCATGTCAGCCGCCGGCTCGTGCACTTTCTCACTGATCTCACCAACCACATCATCTGTGAGCTGGAGTCGAGCAGTCCTGCAAATTCAAACCAGGGTAATGGTTAACCAACCACTCCTAAACGAACTTTCATTTAATGCACATACTGGGGCAAGAAAAGGCTTACCAGGAGCATGTGCTTAGGGATCTTACTAGCCAAATGAGGTTAAATCATCTACTAATACCAAGGATTAATTACTTTTCCAATCAGCACAGTAAAAAATGATGGGGCTGTTCAGTAAAATATTCTACAAGATATTTTCTCTGCTGTTAACTAGAGTGTGTTTATCTATCTGGCGACTTACTTAGATAAGGATCAGATCACATTTCATGGCCGACAATGATAACACAGAATAATAAACAGATAATTCCAAAGCCACACACTTGTCACTGTGCCTTCCCCTAGGCCACTCCTGCTTTTCATCAGCATGTCCCACACTGGATGTTCTTGTTGGGTCTTGGTGTGTCAGACCCCAAAACCAGGTCTATTACTGTGACATTGTCTACTCTAATGGGGTGTAGAGCATTCCCAGTACATGAGCACATTTGCATGTATATAGATCTCACTCAAATCACAAGTCTCTTTAACCCCATACGACTAAACTTCTCCCATTAACAACATTGATAATTGACTTAACATTGATATAGACTTAGTCTTGTAATGCATGCCAGTCAGTCTAAAAGTCCCCTGGTGGGCACAGAGTTAGATATTCCACAGCTAACATCTGTGCTGCTTGAGATGGTAAACAAAAACAAAACTAAACTAAGTTTGTAGATCAAAGCCTAGTTTATGCTACAGTTTGTGTGATATAATACTTTTCTTGTAACTTTTTTGTCCCAGCCAGTGGCCCATCTTCCAGCCTCCATCCCCACTGTTGGTAGACTTTATGCATGAGTTCTGAATAATAAGTTCCCTACGGGAAGACAGACAGGCACCCAAATAAGCGTACCACTCTGCCATCTTAAGGTCATAGAGCTCCCTGCGCTCTCTTCTCCTCTTCTCTCGTAGCGTCTCTCCACCCAGCTTCTGCATGCCCACAATCAGTGCACCTGCCGGCAACCTGAAATAATTTCTCAATTTAGCTAATACTCAATGCACTGGATGGGAAGTATTAAGACAAACATTTCAAACAAATTCAAACTGAAATAGTCTTGGGTCATTTCCACTCATGCCAATGCTATACACAACTTCACAAGGCGAACTGAAGATCATGCAGCACTGTGCAGCACTGTGCAGGGGCACTGATCTCTAAAAAATAGTGTTGCACAGTGCTGCATGATCTGCAATTCATCTTGCAAAGTTGTTTACAGCATGAGCTTTTGCATTCCATAATGCTTTGCTTTTAAGCCAGACAGCAGCCATCTCAAACGAGCCTTAAAGGAGAACTCCGGAGTGAGTCAGTATGCAGACCTGTTCTTTGAGACCATAGAGTGCTGTCAGTAGGAAAAAGAATGAAAAAAAATTACTACAACATACATCAGATAGTGGACCAGCAGCTAACATTAACTGAATGGGGCACAGAAACTCACTTTCAGTTTCATTTTCCTGTGCCCCATTTAGTTATAGTTAGCTGCTGTTTTGCTAATCGGTCAATGTTCTATCAAATGTTCTTGTTCTCTTTCCTACAGACAGCACCAGATTTCCTCTTTCAGTCAACTAAATTTGATCTCCACACAGTGAGCAAACAGGAGGTTAACGATAGGAGAAATCATGAGGAATTTAAATACATATAATTACAAAATCGTAGTGTCAAGTTAACTACAGTGATTGTTCTTGGTTACAGAACTAAACTCTACTCTCTTAAGGAAATAAGAATGGTTCAAAATGGAATCATTAGAACATTTCAGTCGTGGGCACATAATGAGCACCTGAGTCTAAGAAGACATTTGGCTTCCAGGACAACACCAACACAGTTTTAAATTTAGATTTAAGAGCAGATAGTGTGCACAGCATTATAAAAAGACTGAGCCTCACCCCAGCAGTCCACCAATGGCTGAGCCAGCCAGCATCCCCACAGGACCCAAAGTCAATCTGAAAAGTCCTCCAGTCACAGCTGGAAAAAAACACGCACACATTGTCCATGAACATAATTATCTGAACATAACTACTCTCTCAAAATAGCTACCAGCTCAAAATTGTTCAGACTCACCTCCAGCTGCTGCATAGTAACCCAGAGAAACTCTGTCTTTGTAAACACACAGGCCTGTGCTCACAGTGCTGCAAAACACACAAATCATGAGGTCACATGTTCACACTCACACACACACAGACATTACAGACATAAAAACAAACCTGTACTTGTCATAATAACATTAGTCTTAATGATACCAATGACTGAAGATACACTTTACTCTTTGCATCATCTCTGAAACTAAACACACACACACACACACACACTTCTGTAGAGTCTAGATACTTACTTGAAGAGCATTACAAAGGCAGCTACCCTCCAGCTCCACCTCCAGCCATAACGCAAGAACCCCCTGATCACAGCGTTATGTGCTGAACGCTGCAATGCAGGGAATATGTCAATATGTATCCAAACACACACTGAAGAAGCACACAGATGCTGTCCCATCATACTGACTCTCTTTTTCTAAGAATAGTCCAAATATTAACCAGAACACTTTCAGCAGAAATGCAAAGTACTGTGCTACCAATGATAAAATCAGTGCTGACCACAGCTTCGACGCGGCTGTTGTACACCTCGGCCTGGCTAAGTTGGATAAAGCGTTGACGGGCATGTCGAGCTCCCGGGAGTCCGCCATAGACCAGCCCAACTAACGCTGCCGTCAGGCCACTCTTCACCACGTTCCTCACCTCCTCAGAATATATTTGGTCATCACTGCAGGGGAAAGGGAGGGAGGGAGGTGCAGAGAGACAGTGACTGACATAGATTCAGATCAGAAAATATTTACACATAGAAGAGATGGCAGAAAATTTTCACTTCAGATGTACAGTAACCTTAAGGTGTTGCTGATGAACACTTTTGCCATCAGTGGCCTTGAGATAGGCCTTGATGCCAAAAGACAGATGCAAACATGGGTTGGGTGGACTATTTACACACAACAAATAAGCCAGGCTGATCTACTTGACATCATCAGTGGTCTTTTTCGTTCACCTGGTATCAAAGATGTCTTTGATGCGGTCCCAGCCTGTGTCAGGAAACTCGGGTTTACCAAGGACTGTGGGCAGAGGGCCACTTTCAGCGGCATGAACGCGGGGGAGAGGGAATGGGAACACACTAACGTTAAGGGTTCTGACAGTGTGTCTCTGTGGCACAGATGTGTTGACGTTTCCACACGTGGGATGGGGGACATCCATTATTAGCCAAAGAACCGGACACAACCCTATCACACAAAAAGGCGTCAGGGATACACTTCTACTGTGTACTGGCAGGCTATTGGAAAAGCAATAAGAAAAGTGATTAGATTGCAAGTAGACTTCGCACATTAGCATGCTGAAAAGGCAATGTGAACCTTGATAAGCAGGTGTCTCTACGAGCAGACTAAAAAAAGGCTGTTCAAAATCGAAAAGACCGACACTAAATCTTTACCTGCAACCACGCAATCTTAGAATACTTGACTGCTTTCAGCTAATGTTAACCCTTGAGTTACCGAACTGTCATCAGTATCAGAGTATCTCAATGACAGGACTCACACACTCATACAATAACAGATATTTCATCTCACTAACTAGACGGACACTTAAGCTGATTATTTTAAAAATGCCCCTCCACAAAGTCCTTCCTTTTTTAAGCGACAGTCCACGAAAAGCACATCGGAAAGATCAGTGTTATCCAAGAGTGTCAAATGTGTCCTACCGGTCGATGTTCTTCGCGTAACCTGAAAATTTCCCGATAACGCTGCAGCACATTATCACCACCTACTGGACGGGAGTAAGGAACCACATGATGTCTAATGTGTAAAAAGCACAAAGAAATAAACTATAGGTTATGTAATCGATTAAATCTACACACAGCCATACACACACAACACCAGGTCTTATTATTTTAGATACATCATTCAATTTCACTCAAAAAATATATCCTATATAAAAAAAAACAATCCTCTAGTCCTCTCTGAATTTTGCTCTATGTATAGTATCAATATCAGTATGAAGTAGGTTTAAAACTTGCAACAGGTTAATGAAAACTAATTCTCTGTGCCACTTGTGTTGTTATAACCTATGCAAATATTTGACTCAAACTGAACTGGAGACATTCAAAGTAATTTTATAGACATGTAGGATGTCATATTGTTTATTTCAGGATATCACACTTAATAGAAGCATGGAACCAATAAAAGGCACTGTAGGTCTACATCCAATGCTCTCCATCTTGGCTTCTTCCTCTGCAGCTTCTTGGCCAGCATGCTTTAATAAAAATAATAATGGACAGATGTTCACAAAATGTCTGTACATCTGAAGAATGTCATGATTACATAGCAGGTTTGGTTATTGCCTGGTTGTTTGGGCCGATGGTGGTGCAAGTGGTAGAGGTGCTGTTCAGCAACCAGAGGGTTGCAGGTTTGAGCTTGCATGGCAGCCTCCGCCACCAGTGTGTGAATGTGAGACATACATTGTAAAGTGCTTTGAGTGGTCGTAGGAGTAGGAAAGTGCTGTATAAATGCAGTCCATTTATGATAAGACCTTTTCAGGTTGAAGGTTCGCAAATGGCAAACAGGTGACAGAAAAGTAAACTTTGTTAGCATCATCTGCAGATGAAGTGTTCTGACTGGCTCATTTCACTTTCTCTTCTTCCTCTTTGCTTTGTTGCTTGGACCCCGGACAACTGCAGAAAGACCACATGCACACTCACGTCTGTACAGGCTGCCTCTTGTTCTCGGTCTGCACCTCTAATGCTTGGAGCCTAATAGTAACACAGTAACTGTCCTTACAAGAAGCCCTCTCACCTTCACACCCTGGAACCCAACAAGTGTAAGTAGAAGGCTTCATGTGGGCTACCTGTCTGGCACTTATTCTTTTCACTTAGGTGTCACTCCAGTAGAGGGCAATTCAGTCTACCCCCTTTTCAGATCATGATTAAACAACTCTGTTGTGGAGTACCTGCAATAACACAGTTTCTGTTTGCAGTGCCAAGCCAGTGTGTGTGTGTGTGTGTGTGTGTGTGTGTGTGTTTGTCTGGAGGAGTGTCTGTGGACTTAGCACAGCCACTTTGTGTGCTGCTTGCACTTGTCGGCCCCACTCACCAGTGCTTGGAGCTACCTGCCTCAAGATGAACCAGTCTTGCAGCTTGCTTTGTGCGACAGTTTTGACCTTGGTCGCCATGACGGCCGCAGCGCCTTTGGGAGATATTGTGGATCCCGAGGATCCTGAGGTCCAGGCTTGTCTCTCGTTCGCCCTGGAATCACTGAGTTTCCATGACGATGAATACCAGTACAGCATCCACAGGGTGGTCTCTGTCAACATGGAGGTGAGATTCTCTCTTCACCTTGCGTCTGTTGTGGGATAGCAGTCTTAATAGGCCTATGTTAGCTTCTGACAATTCTGTCTTTGTGTTTCTGCATCTTAGTGGTTTCGTGCATATATATGATGATTCATAATGACGACAT
>PYXC01000495.1:6127500-6175000 GCA_015244755.2 Tenualosa ilisha | reverse complement strand
GCACAGAACACGTTATATTGTAAAATTGCAAATATTTACCTTTCATTTGCTGAAGACACTATAGAGATTGAAATGATCATAGAATCAGGGATGACAAATGACAAAAGGAAAGACTCACAGAAGTACAACAAGTGCACAAAAATCAATAGTAAGAACATGTTTAACTTGGTCTGACGTAAACAAAGTTGTTTTGTTTTTTGGAATGTGGTGATGAAGACCATAGACAGATGGAAGCTGGGGTACGAAGAAACAAAATGGAGGCATGGGGCCCTCGGAGACCCCCCTCCGTTAAGAAGGGGAACCGTTTGATGGTGTGGGGAGACGTGCCTGGGGAGAAAAGCCTGGGGGGAGGAAATGGGTTTATTCTTCACAGTTGTCAAATATCCAATGCATAACTGATGCCTGCATTAGACCGGCACTTAATAACCCAGAGCAAACACAAAACACATTTACTCTCTGACGACAGTTCAGTTAATGCAAAGATGTGGTGGTGTGTGTGTGTGTGTGTGTGTGTGTGTGTGTGTGTGTGTGTGTATGTGTGTGTGTGAGAGAGAGAGAGAGAGAGAGAGAACGAGTGGAGAGTGAGTGTGTGTGTAGTTGAGTCAATGTGTGTGAGAGAGTGTGAGAGAGAGAGAGAGAGAGAGAGAGAGAGAGAGAGAGAGAAAGCTATTTCATGACAGTTTAGTTAATGCTAGGATGTGGATATTGGACGGTTCTAATTGTTTCATTATCTTTCCTGGATCCGAGAGACAAATCTCTTTCGCTTCCTCATTCATCCCAAGCCTCTCTCTCTCTCTCTCTCTCTTTCATTCTGGCTCTCTTTCTCTCAAACACACACATACACACACAGGACCCAAACCTCCATCTCCAGCAAAGAGTAGCATCTCATTTGGAATGCAGTCCCTTGCCTTAATCCGGCTCATTTTGTGCACTAATAACTTTCTGAAAGGCAGAATGGTTTTCACCCAGGCTGTGTGTGCCACCGCTGGAAACCATTTGGAGTTCATTTGGAGGTGTCCATCATACTGAGAGAGAGAGAAAAAGAGAAAGAGAGAGAGAGAGAGAGACAGGTCAAAGTGGTATGGAGACAGATGTTATGGAGAATAGAGAGAGCTGAAGAAGGCTGAATGAAGGAGGAAGGATAGATGCAAAGACAGTGAGTGAACAAACAGGATGAAGACCAAGAAACATAAGGATAAAGGCTTCTGGGTGAAAGATAGATAGAAAGAGGCAGTGACAGAGGGAGAGAGAGAGAGACAGACAGATAGAGAGAGAGAGGGATGAGATGAAGCACTGGACAAATCCCAGCATGACAGAGTCACAGGTCTGGCCACCTCCATCAGATGACATCACCATTCTACTGAGCCAGAGGGCAGGGTGGAGCACGTCCATCCCATAATGAGCCACTCAGGACACATGCCAGGGCAGGTAGGGAGCTGATTGGCTGGCAGGAGTATCCATGACGGCATGCCTGCTCAGATGGAGGCAAGCAGGAAGTGGCTGCCAGTCTGTGTGAAGGGGAGATACTGTGAGAATGTCCATGAGGATGGCTCATCTGCTAACGTGATAGACTGAGAGGAATGGAGGCCACAGACAGGGGCAGACTTCAAAGCACCGCCTACAAGCAAGATGACTGTTGAGTCGCCACGTGTTGCCTATTTCTACTGTCCAAAACAGCAATAACCACCCCCCCCCATCAACCAGCATAGGCAATAGGCAATATTCTGCTTGTAATTTAAAGTGCAGATAGAAGGCTGAAGACAAACAAAATGTAAACAAATTCTAATGGAATGCAGTATATCTTTGACTTAAGGTGCAAATGACACTGGTATTGTCAATTGGATTTTGTGGATGAAAGCAAGTAGGAGGAGAGATTTAAGGTCAAATCAGATCAAGTCATCTAAAGGCTAAATGTTATCTATCAGGACTGTGTCCCTCAAATGAGTCTCTGATGTTTGCATTGTGCTTCATGGCAACAAGTAGGCAGTTGAAACAACTAATTGGAGCAACCCTTTTCACGATGGATTCAACACCAATTCAACGGATGAGAACAAGCCGATAGAGGTCTGCCAGTGTTAACTGCACTCAGCCAACTTACCTGAGCAACAGACACTGGATCAACCTGCTGGATACTATCAGATGTGTGGTCTGTGGGGCCCATAAAAGACAGACAGGTAGACAGACAGAATTGGTCTAGACAAGGAGGTAAACAGATAGACAGTCACAGACGCTAACGGACAGAGAGAGACAGGTAGACAAATATTAGTCCGGTAACCTGACTGGAGGGCTGTACAAACAGACAGACAGATATGCAGATATGAAGAAACAGTGAAACAGGAAACAGACAGACAAATGACAGAGATGGCCACAGGCATACAGGAAGATTGATAGACAGACAGACAGACAGACAAACAGATGCATGCAGATAAACTGAGAAAAGAGAAAACCATGACAGACTGATGACAGACTGCCACAGGCATACAGGATTAAGACAGACGTACAGACAGACAGATGCAGAGAGAGACTAACTGGGAAACAGAGAGACTGATTGATGACTGAAAGTTCCAGGGGGATAAAGGAGTATCAAGAACATACACAGGCAGATAGACGAAGGTACGCAGACAGACAGACAGACAGACAGATAAATTGGATGGCTGTTAACATGTGACGATACGGAGAAACAGATAAAAATACAGACAGGCCAGACTAAACTGACGTACAGACAGAGAAAGACAGACAGACAGTTAGGAGACAGCCACATAGACTGGAGGGCTATTAGCAGCCATGAGATGTGTAGGAGTGCACCAACAGGGTAAGACAGACAGACAAGACAGAAAGAGACAGACAAACAGGGAAAGCCACAGACAAAGACAGACATACAGGAGACATGGCAGACATGGAGATGTCAAAGAATACTGACAGACAGACAAGGAAAAACAGATAGACAGACAGACAGGGCTAGACGTACAGACCGTTGGGCTGTTAGCAGGCATGGCAGCGTGTGTAAACGCACAGACAGCAGTTCAAACAGGAACGGCCTCGCTGCCTCTGGCTCTGGAGTGTGACGGGGCACAGAAGGTGGACGTTCCCACCTCGACGCCGTGAAAGCTCTCAGCACCTCTCGGAGCAGATGCTCGCTGACACGCCTGGCGTCTGTCCCACCCATGAGTGTGTGTGTGTGTGAGAATGTGCATATGTCTGTGTAACAAACATATCCACCACTACCCCTCCACCCCGACTCACACCTCCATCATTGCAATTCAGTTGTGTAGTATCCTTGGCAGTGTGTGCGTGTGTGTGTGTGTGTGTGTGTGTGTGTGTGTGTGTGTGTGTGTGTGTGTATGTGTGTGTGTGAGTAAATACGCATTTGTGGGTGTGTTTAATTTAACATACACCTAATGTCTATACACTGCAGTAGATGGTCCCTTCTGACATTAATGGGAAAATAAGAACAAGAGTTTGTTCACACATGGCAGCTGTAATTGTCTGTTTGTGGCCTTTAATCCATTGCTGTGCACACTCTACTTATCTCTGGTCTCCCTCACCATCCACACCCCAACACACACCTTCTCTATTTTAAATCCCCACAACTGTGTTACGGTTGCACTTCACTGCATGTCATCCTTGTATGGCAAACATCTCTTCTTTGTCAAACTTGGTCAACATAGATTGCTGGTTATTTGTTGTTGTTTAGGCCGGTGGGTAATCTCTGGGTGTGCGCTTCCCGAATGTTGTGTTTCAAATCATTTCAGATGGTAAATGCTACAGATGTGGAAACCAGTGTTAATAAGGCTGATTATGGTTGGTTAATGTAAATCCACCTCCACAACTGAGCATTCCAAGAGTGGAGCTTTAGGTTCATGATGCAATACACTGACACATCTCTTCGCCAGTGATCATCCCCAGTCTGTGTGTGTGTGTGTGTGTGTGTGTGTGTGTGTGTGTGACAGGCACAAAGCAAACAGTCTAAACACGCCACAAGTGCCTCACCACCAGCCTAGACTTCTAGAGGTCTGTTGCCATGGTGGCAGTGTGTATGTCAGAGTGTGTGTGTGTGTGTGTGTGTGTGTGTGTGTGGCTAGTGTGCAATTGTTGCTGATACAAAGAGTAATGGATAAATGGAGAGCGTGAGATGGCTATTTGTGTGTGTCTCTGTCTCTCTCATGTTCTCTGTGGCTACATTATCTCTGTCTTTCTGTCTGCGTCTCTCATAATGTTTGCATATGTGTGTGTGTGTGTGTGAGAGAGAGAGAAAGAGAGGGAAAGAAGGCGTCTGTATGTCTCCTCATCTGACACTTGATTACAATCAACACGTACACGGCTCTCAGACACGCATGCAGAACAGCACTCCCCTCAAGAGGCACTTCACTATCACAGAGTGAGAGAGGAGGAAGGTCACAAAACACACACACACACACACACACACACACACACACACAGACACACACATAGACATACACATACACATACACAGACACACACACACACACACACACACACACACACACACACACACACACACACACACACAGACACACACACATAGACATACACATACACATACACACACACACACACACACACACACACACACACACACACACACACACAGACACACACACATAGACATACACATACACATACACACACAGACACACACACACACACACACACACAGACAAGCATATACATTTCTCTTTCCCTCACCCAAACAAACTGAAGAAGGGGTTGTATCATGTTGCAACTTCCTGTCAAACCCCCATAGGTTTAAGGCCTTGGTGCCATAACGTATAATCTGTGAGTTAGTTCTGCTCTCTGATCTAGTGACGTGGGTTCTACAGTAATGTGGTTCTGATGTGGAGGTGGTACAGAACAGATGTGGTTCAAATGGGGATTTTGGGATGATCCAATCCTGCGATCATCATATCTCGGTGTGTTGATGGTAAACAACACACACTCAGAAATGGTGACTAGTTTGAAGCTGATAATGTGTGATAAAAATGTTTCTTTGCACAATAATCTCTGTTCTTAGATCGAAAAGGGAAGGGTATGTGTGAACGTGTGAGTATGGCTCCACACAGTAGTGCACATAACCTGTGAGCATCACTGTGTGTGTTTATCTATGAGCTCTGTGTGCTTTTTCTCTTCTCTTTTTTTCTCAGTGTGTGTGTGTGTGTGTGTGTGAGAGAGAGAGAGAGAGAAAGAGAGAGAGGAAGAGAGAGAGAGCAGCTGCAGTGGTTGGTCTGCTGATGATGACAGGAGGAGGTGAGTCATCTGGGAGCACAGAGGAGAGGAGAAAAGGAAAGAGACAGAGAGAGAGAGAGAGAGAGAGAGAGAGACAGAGAGAGACAGAGAGAGAGAGAGAGGGAGATAGCAGGGGCAAGAGGGAAGGAGAGAGGGTGATGAATTTAGAGCAGTCTTGCTTCACTGGTGGTGTTTATTGGTCCACAGAAGCCTCTGGAAGTATGCTAATGACACCTCTCCTGTGGTCGAGAGGCAGGGGGATAAGTGTGTGTGTGTGTGTGTGTGTGTGTGTGTGTGTGTGTGTGTGTGTGTGTATGTGTGCACGTGCGTGCGTGTGATGTGTGATCCCTCCCTCAGCGGCACAATCCCAGCATCCTCTGCTGGAATTAAATATGCCACAGATGAACAAAGAACATTCCAGAATCTCGCAGCCTCCACATATCTACACCCATCCCACACACACATACATACACACACACACACACACACACATACACACACCACGCACAGCAGACCCAAACACACACCACAGCAGACCCAAACCAATTATAGACCAAATGCCACACACACCGCAGCGCCTGGGCCTGCCAACTGGGATGCTTTTGGCAATTTCAGACTCTCACACACCGTCATTCCGGTCTATTATCCAGTGACTGCAGAGCATCTCACACTATGATTTTGGACAGGGCATCTCTCTGCTCTTTGTAATGGCTTGGATGGTTGGCAGCTCTGAAGACTCTCATCAAACTCATCACACAGCCAACCACCATTAGAACAAAAACACAAAATGTGGCTTCTACATGTCAAACCTAGACAAAATGATGGGCCTCAAAAAAAGAGAGAGAGAGACACAAAGAAAGATTTTAGGGACGGGAACTCTGAAACAAACAACACGCTGCCCAAAAAGGTAGCGTTTAGTGGCAAGCGAGGGATGTCCAAATAAAATGTTAGCATACAAATTTGCAAACATGGGGTTCAATTTAGCCATTTTATCTTGGTAAGTCTTCCAAAACAAGTTTTTAGTCAGTATCTTGATGCCTGCTACAGCAAGTGACTCATGAAGACAGCTACGCAGCAGGGCGATAAAGTACACTATCTCCCTGTTTTGGATAGACCAAGTAGTGAGTGATGAGAACTCAGAGGAGATAATAGAGAGAAGAGTGCAGAGAGTAGGTGATCATATTAGATTACAACTTTAAAATGAAGGTGGATTGGGATTAAGAAAAAGAGTTGTCTGGGTAATCCCGGATGTGATACTAGTAAATTCTAAATTTGCTCTGCATGTCCGCCTGGGGGCAAACCCATTGCAGCCCATTTCTGAATCACCGGAAATCCAGGAACCAATCACAACCCTCATTGAATTGACTAAACAACTGCATTTAAAGGAACACCAGACAGCATTTTAGACTGTTTTTAGGTTCATTACCCTCTCGGCAGCCCCTGGTGCTGCTAAGGGCAGTTACAAGCACTTGCATTGTGAAAACAGGGAAAATGAAACCGAAACAGAGTGAAACCAAAATACCAACACAGCACTACACATATGCACCAGTGGATCAGTACACTGCACTACACATATGCACCAGTGATCAGTACACTGCACTACATATGCACCAGTGGATCAGTACACAGCACTACACATATGCACCAGTGGATCAGTACACAGCACTACACATATGCACAGTATCATACACCTACACATATGCACCAGTGGATCAGTACACAGCACTACACATATGCACCAGTGGATCAGTACACAGCACTACACATATGCACAAGTGGATCAGTGCACTGACACGGAATTCATTTTAAGCAAAGCATTCCTTGAAATGCCTAAAGATCTTTGATAGCAAACAGCAATTTCAAATCATCTTATATTTGGCTTGATGTTAAATAAAATGCTACAAATTCCCCACGCAGTCCATCCCTGGGATCAAACCCGCAACCTCACTGCCACATCGGATTGGAAGTCAAGTGCTAGCCAGTCAGTTGAAGAGCTCTGGCTGCCAGTCAGCTGACTTGCAGCTCCTAAAGTAGGGGGGAGGTTTATTAACGTTCCACACACACCGCTAGGCTAGCTGGCATCCATTACACAGTCTCCCAATAAATTGCCAAAAATTGGCGCTCTGTGTTCTCCCTGTGTGATTTCTGTAGTGCAGAATAAGTGCCAATCGCCCGTTCATGACAACGGAATTTAACAGCCTGACAAGGTTTTGATATTAGCCTAATGCATTACTGCTAGTGCTAGCTAGTGCTAGCTGTTGTCAGCGAATGTTTCTCATTTCCAGTTTCATCTTTCATAGCCGACATATTGTGTTTTAACATGCCTGTGCAGAACTTACATACTTTTTTCAGTTTTGGTTAAGTCTAGCCTGTGTGTACTTTAGCTGTTTTGTCCAAGACTAATGACTACTGCTAGCACCAGCTACTGATGCTTAATAGTTGACTTGACAACTATCCCAGCAGAGTAGGCCTGTGTGTGTGTGTGTGTGTGTGTGTGTGTGTGTGTGTGTGTGTGTTACAGAGAGAGAAAAAAAAAAACAGAGGAGCAGGAACGTGGGTTATCTTTCATGGAGAGCCACACTGAAGGTTACTGGCTTGCGTGTCAGTGATCTCCAGTGCGGGCGCATGCTTCATCCTATCATTATTATCGCCGGCACCACCGTCAGTATTCCCAGCATCACTGATAACAGCAAGGCAGCTGCATAGACTTGATGCATTCAGCAGGTCTATAGACAGGAACAGACACTGAGAGTTGCAGGTTCCTACCGGTCTGTGTGTGGCTGTTTGCGTGTCCTTGAGTGGTGTGAGACACTAAAGCGCTAGTGTTGGGAGTGTTTGTGTGCTGTGGTGCCTGACAGTGATGTTTAGACCAACAGATTACACCAGTATCTGCGGCAGTGGTGGCGGTTGGTCTCTTGAAGCTCCAGAACATTGACTCACGCCCGCCCACCCACACACACACACACGTATCTCATTGAATAAAAAAAACAGCATCTCCCTTACATTCTAGTCAGACGGTTGGGGGCAGAGACAGAGAAAGGTGGACAGAGCCAGTGAAGGACAGCCAAAAAAAAAAGAAGAGAGAAATCTTTCTCTTCTGTCTATCTACCTTGAAAGAGGAAGTTGTGAAAAGGTCACTGTGCCATTTTACCCAGAATGCTACAGCCCTTCAGCTCAAGGCCTTTCAAATCACTAATCTAAAATGTTTGTCCTCTTGTCCCCCTGGGCGTGAAGGCCATGTGTCTGTCTCTTTCGGTGTGTGTGTGTGTGTGTGTGTGTGTGTGTGTGTATTGAGAGAGAGAGAGAAGCAGAGAGATAGCCGTTCATGTGCTGGTGTCTCATCAGTAATTGCAGTGCAGTCATCAGTAACTGCAGTGTGACAGTAAGCATATCTGGAATGTGATAAAACTGCTCATTCTCTCTTCCTCTCCCTCTCTCTCTCTGCGAGTTTGTATATACTAAGCCACAACGCCTGCACACACACACACACACACACACACTCACACACACACACACACACAGGCTAAATAAAGGAAGACAAAGCGTATTTTGAAAGCTGCTCAGCACTGGATGAGCGATCAATAGTGCTTCCAGTGGAGGGAAAAACTCCGAAGAGCTGCAGCAGTATTGGCCTGTCAGCAGTCACATAACACAACACACACACACACACACACACACACACACAGAGCTTACAATGCAGCCTCATCTCTCCTCTTTTCCCTCTCTCTGTCTGTAGATCTCTCTTGTCTCCATCCTTTCTCAGTCCCTCTCCAGCCAACTCCCCTGTCCTCCATTAAACCTCTACTGGTGACTTAACAACTGCATGTGGAGGATCTGTTTGCGTGACCAAATCATGTCAATCAGTCCCTCAATCAATCAGTCACTCTCTGGCTATCCACCCCCCCCCCCCCCCCCCCCCGCCGCCTCCCTTCTCACACACACATACACACACACACACACACGCACACACACGCACACACACACACACACACACACCACACTGTATACGTAATGTGAGGATAGAAGCTTTATGACCGGAGTTCAGTGGAGTTCAGGCACATACACACATTACATCCTCTCTCTCACCACACCTGCCTCTTATCTGCTTGATGGGAAGAAATGAGACCCTTTAGTGTGTGTGTGTTCAGTGTTTTATCTTGTCACTGACAGATCAATGATGACAGGATCCTTTCTCGTATTGATTAGCGACAGCCGTCGAGAAGCGTAGGTGCACATATGTTTGTGCCGTATGCTGCTCACAAAGACCAAAGTACATAGCTTGGTAGGCCACACACACACATACACAGGTTTAGTATCTGACACCAACAAGATCCACAACCACCCCAACAGAGAGGACAAATCAAGATGTACCCATCTCATGCTTGTCTCGTGTGTGTGTGTGTGTGTGTGTGTGTCCTAAGAGAAATCTGATACATCAGGATGAAGACTTGAATTGTGGGCAGTGATGAGGAACAGAATGTTAGACCTTTAAATCTGATCAGTCCTCAGTGCTTCCATTACCGTCCTATTCCCCCTCCCCCACACATCTCTTCAGCTCTTCCTTCTTTCTCCTTGTCTCTCATCCGTCTATTCCCTCCTCCCTCATCTGTCTTTTCTCTGTCTGTCTCTTTCAGCCCCCTTTCATTCTGCCCATCTTCATTTCCTGAGCTGTGATGAAAGTGTCATTGAAAGCATTGACATTCTTGCATTCTAAGAGAGAATGTTTTGCGTGTGTGTGTGTGTGTGCGTGTGTGTGAGTGAGAGAGAGAGAAAGAGAGAGAAAGACGACAATAGGAAAAAAGCTGGTGAAGGCAGGCAAGGTGGAGAAAGGTAGATGGAGGGCATGAAGCAGAGAGATGGACAGAATAATAGAAGATAGACAGAAATAGAGAAAGAGAGAAGGGATAAGTGATTTCTCGCCACATTCAATCCACACCCACCATGCAAAATGAGCAGAAATGAATGAATGTGAGAGAGGTGAGAGATGGAAAGATGAAGAAGAGAAAATTGAGAAAGAGATAGACGACGAAGAAGAAAAGAAGTATTTGATTATTTTACCTCGGGCTGTAACTCAGGCTATGATCTTTGTCTTTAGTTAGTTAATCTGATCGAGAAGTCTGGCATTGTAATATGATCTATAAGCTAGTTACCGCCATATGCACAAACACACAAATATGAGTTTATGATTCAAGAATTTGTAAATATATGAGTGTGCTTTCAAAAATTGTGTGTGTGTGTGTGTGTGTGTATACATGTGATTGAAAAACACATGCATGTGTGTATGTGTGTGTGTGTGTGTGTGTGTGTGTGTGTATTTTGATGTGCCTTTCTGTATGAATATGAATTCTTTGAGAGGCAGAATGAATCTGAAGGAGGGCGACGTGTGAACCTGTCTTCTGTTGTTCCCATAGCAACGGCAGGAGTGTAGGGGGCACGGGGTGTACAGGGAGAAGGAAGGAGAGAGAGATAGAAAGAGAGAGAGAGAGAGAGCAGTGGTCCTGTGAAACATGATAAAATATTTCATAGTAATGGGTAATTTTATTTCAATGATCTCTACTTTATGCAAATCTCATGCCCTCTACCTCTTTTTTCTTCACACAACACACACATACACTCCTACTACTCAACACACCCCCCTAATACAATCTATTACAACGTACAACTCCTACATCCTAACACAACTCACACTCTTCTATACTCCTACAAAACAACACACACACCTCTACACCCTTTCTGCCCTCTCTACATAGTAATGGCTCTTTGAAAATGATCAATGGCTGTTATCCTTAGGTTAGTTGGTTTAGGTTAATGTAACTACTTTGATGGCTACAGTAAATTGCCTATGACACAGGCTTTTAAATGAAGGCTTTCCCGGGTCTTGCAAGTGGACAACGACATCTCGTTGTACAACGAAACCAAAACTGAATGAAACTGAAATCACGTTTATTACCTTGTCAGTCCACATAGCTCTTCGAAAATAATCATTGCTGGTTCCTGTTCTTTTATTTGCAAACAAATGTATTCATTTGCTGGTATTGCTGGTATTAGTCTAAAAAATATCATCGGCTGTAGGGGAGCTCTGGAGGAAGAAAAATTGCAGGCTTGCCTGGTATGCTTTGAAGGTAATGCTTTAAATGTACTGCTTTAAAACATACATTTCCATGATACATTAAATTGTATTGAAAGTGCATGAGATTGAAATACATTAAATTGGAAGCATATGCCTTTCATATTCTTTTCTCTAGACAATAAAGAGCAAGTAATGCTTGAAAACTATCTATGCAAAGCACATTATTCCAGAATACATTGAAACACTCTCTTAAATGATTACCCGAGTGTGTTATTCCATATGGTTCTTAATTTATACTTTTCAGACCACATTAAAATGCACGTGAACTGCATAACAGTAAATTACATTAGCTTGAATCATGTCAAAAGCATACTCCTATAATTCCTCTTTAGACAGTCATTGGTCATATTTCAAAACAGTGTGATCAAAGTGTAATAAAAATGTACTGTTGAAATATATTTTGTACAAATCAAATAAAGAGCACTTAGAGGTACAACCAGCGATGCAGTGACACTTTTTATAATATTCAGTTAGTATCTTTTCACAATCAGTTACTTCAAGTCCATCCCCGCTGAGCAGCCATGTTAGCCGGGGTTGGTGACAGACAGTTAACACTAATGGACTCTGGTAACCAACAAACAACATACCATTACTATGACAGGTCAACAGCTAATAAAAGTCCATTGAGCTGCTGATCTGCAACTTGTAGCATGTGTGCCTATAGAGATGTCTGCCTCCAGACCGATCTGTGCTGTGAGGCACTTCCTGAGCTCTCTGTAGAGCTGATCCATATCACCCAAGGTTGATCTGTAACACCATGATGTGCTCTGTTCACACAGAGTCTCACCTACCATCATTGCCCATGGTCATTTCAGATGTTGTTTTATGATTGTTATTTATTGTTTGTTTTCCTGATGTCGAAATCATCTCTCTGTACTTTGCATTGAGCTACTGAGCATGAGAAATATGCTGTTTAAAAAGATACTGGCGTACTCAGTCAAGGGCTTCTTGAAATGTACTACTAACTTACTAATTTACCTTCATCACAAAGGAATATACACCCCTCTACATCCCTACCGACCCATCTGCACGCCCTGTGTGGCACACACACAGACACACACACACTCAAACAATAAACACAGCCATCCACGGCCTGTTTCCCCAAGCACAGGTTTAAAAAATTTACTCCCTCTGCCACCTTGGCAGGTAGATGTTGCCTGAGGCACTTTACTCTCTCTCTCTCTCTCTTTCTCTCTCTCACACACACACACACACACACACACACACACACACACACACACACACACACTTAGTTTCTCCCAATCTCTTGTTCTGCCTCTTTTGTGGCCAGCCTAGAATGTGCATCTCCTAACCTCCAATTACTTCTCGATCCACACAAACACACACACACACACACACACACACACACACACACACACACACCATATAGCAGAGTACCAGGTGTTTTATCAGGCCCTTGCTATCCTGAAAGATTTGGTGTGTTGATTTCGAGTAACAGAACACATGTATTGCCGATTTTGGTGGTGCATTTACTGAACATGACAGGACCCGATAGATTTGTTGGCGGAAGCGTTAGTGTGAGTGATCGTATATGATCGCCCCACACTGTTGCCGTGGCAGCGAATTGATTGTTGACAAAGGATGATGGATTAAAGTGCGGAACCGAACAAACAGGCTTCTGTCCTCCAGCACCCAGGGTGTTAGGACACTAACACCATGAGAAGGCAGCCATGATCAAGACTCTTAATGAAGCTAAAAAGGCCCATGACAACAAAGGATGACAAGGGTCATCAAACATTAGTTACATGTGTGTGTGCCTGTCTGTGTCTGCCTGTGTATGTGTTTGTGTGTGTGTGTGTGTGTGTATGTATGTGTGTGTGTGTGTGCAATAATTCACCAACAAATTATTACTAAAGAAAAGGAAAAGACTGTGAGTCTGCGACCTTTCTGTTGACTAGAGGGTGAATAATATTAGATCATAATAGCATTAAGACAAGGTGGAGCTGATCCAGTACTGGTCCTATAGGCCAGAGAGAGGAGTCTGAATTTCATTCTCACTCCCATAGGACACTGATAGAGTAGAGAGTAGGATAGGATCGCGTAACCAGTAGAGGAGGTGTTCCATGGGTCTCTTTCAGCTGATCAAAGACTTGATATGCCACGGCAATCTGGATCATCTTTGAGGGTTTCACAGCACATGCAGGGGGTCGGCTAATACTGCATTATGATAGTCAATTTCAGGAAGGAAGATATCAGCTTTGTGCTTTATTTTAGCTGCACCTCCACTGACAGATAAGGGGTAAGATCTTGTAGTGCTGGCCATGACGATGTGCCGCGGAGATTAAGAAGAGCTGTGGGTGCCTTGGACTGCCATCCAGCTTTATGCTATTCAATTCTGACAGATGTAGTCCTATAGCAGACACACACACACACACACACACACACACACACACACACACATACACACACTGTGCGAGTGGGAAGGCTGCTTCTCTGTGGCTGACTGGAGGTGAGCTGGCTGCTGGTAATTAAGAGAGCCTGGCAGCCTGATACCCCAGAGTCCTGCTCACAACTATTTATTCTGCCTTCCACGGCCTCCCCTCCCCCTCACTCTCTCACTCTTTCCCTGTCTCTCCTCCTCGTCTCTCTCTCTTCCTCTGCCTCACTCTCTCCCTCTGCTGCCTGCCTCTGTCTTTCTCTCCTCCTCTCTTAACCTCTTCTTCTACTCTCCCTTCCTCTCCTCTCCTTCTTTTGTTTTCTCTCTCTATCTCTCATTCCTCTCTCTCTCTGCCCCTATCCTTTCTTTCACCTTCCTCTTTACCTATTCTCTCTTCCTCTCTTTTTTAATCTCTTTTCACTTCCCTTCTTTTCTCTCCCTCTCCCTGCAAGCTCTTCCCCACAGAGCACACTGGAGTTATTTCTGTATCCACATCGATACAGGGGAAATGTGACACAACCAGAGAATGATATCATCTGTGTTTGTGTATGTGTGTGTGTGTGTGTTTTCTGTCTGTATGTGGGTGGGTGTGTGTTTCCTCGATTTGTTTTTGCATTTGTGTACTGTGTCTATGTTTGCGCACTCTCTGTCTCTCATTCTGTGTGTGTGTGTGTGTGTGTGTGTGTGTGTGTGTACCAGTGTATGGGCACTTGTTTCACTGAAGGGAAGACTACAACAGTGTTCCAGCTGCTAACCCAAAAATAACAACCCCCCAGCATTCCGTCCCCCCCCTCCCTCGTCTCCACCAGCTCCATCCCCTTCTCCACACACACACACACACACACACACACACACACACACACACACACACACACACACACACAATGGTGATGTTAACACTGACGCTGTCATTCACAACACACATTAGCAATGTGTTGATGTGTGTCATATGTATGTCAAGTGGCATTGTAAAGATACTCTTTTGGCTTTATATTATATCTATATCATAGAGAGAGAGAGAGAAAGAGAAAGAGAGAGAGAGAGAGTTGTATAGGAATACAGAATGGATATCGGGGGAAAAGGTTGTAGTTTGTAAACACAGTGTATACATTAACACACACACACACACACACACACATACTGACACACATATTGATTTGCCTTAATCTCCTGAGGCAAGTCTCACCTTTTTACATTATCATATTGCCATGGTAATAATGACATCAAGATGTTGAAGTGATACACCACCATTTTGGCCAAATTTCCTCATTTCCCTTAGAGTTAAACAATTGAACTTTACCTTTCTTCAGTTCATCCAGCTGTTGTTTCAGTCTGACAGTAGTGTTTTTAGCTTCAGGTTAGCATATCCTTTGGTTGCCACTAGCATCTCATCCATTAGCATCTTGCTTAAAAGGGTCCACCGAATTCCAGTATTTTTCCTTTTTAAAACTTGACTCTTCTGTAGTTACAAGGTGTACTAAGACCGATGGAAAATGAAACGTGACGATTTTCTAAACTGATAGGACATGGAACTATATTCTCATTCCAACGTAATAATCAACCAGGGCAAGTAGTTCAAGGCATAGATCAAGTAGTCCAAGTATAGCAAAGTGAGCCCAAGCCACTGTTCCTTGATTATTACAATGATATATGCTAACCTGAAGCTAAAAACACTACTGTCAGACTGAGACAAGAACTGGATGAACTGAAAAAAGGTAAAACTCAATTGTTTAACTCTAAGGAAGGTGGAAAATGAGTAAATTGGCCAAAATGGTGACGTATCCCTTTAATGATGATAATGAGCAGAGGGAGGACTAAAATGGTGGCCATGACGATGGTGATGATGTTGATGATGACGATGATGATGACTATGCTGAAGTTCCCCAGGTGTTTATTAGGGAGGATAGTATCAGCAACCAACATCAAATATATTAAATATATTTTCTCTACTGGGTTGATGTTCCATAAACAACACAGAGCTGTAGCCTGCACAGCACCCACAGGAGATGTGAACAGACAGACAGATTACAGTAGGATTTCAGAACCAGAGCTTTCATGGGTTCATTCAAAGTCTATGTACAGAATAGGCTCAGACTTTATATCTGTGTCTGTTTGGGTGTATGTGCACGCGTGTGCGTGTGCGTGTGTGTGTGTGTGTGTAGTGTTTTACAGAAGGTAATGGAGCCACACACTAACTGAGAGTTTGACTGACAGGCAGGTCATGAGTAAGAACAGCTCGTCTGTGTGAATGACAGGCAAGATCAGCCGGCAGATGCCCTCTCCCTCTCCCCCTCCCACAGTGCGTGTGTGTGTGTGTGTGCGTGTGTGTTATTTTTAGTTGTGCTCTCTGGTATTTCGGGGAAAAGAGCTCAACAGCTCCAGCACTGCCAGAACTCCCAAACACAGCCAGAGTGAAACCACAGCCTCCACTACTGCACGCGCGCGCCACACACACACACACACACACACACACACACACACACACACAACCACACACAGAACACTACAAGCTCCCTGTAGTTTCTGTTTACTGATGTCAAGCATAAGGAACTCTCATCACCTCTAGTCTCTGTCAAAGCAGGCGATGCAGCAGAGGAGACGGCGTAGCTAAGCGTCATACACACATACAGTACATATCATAGGGAGAAAGGGCCGGGAGACAGAGAGGAAACGCAATCTGTTGGCTTTATATTTTATGTGTCCGAGCTGAATCCAACTCGGAAAGCCTGCAGTGAGTGATTTAAACCCTCAGCAGTGTTTCACTCCTGCCAGGTTCTGATATTTCCACTCTGTGTGTATGCTAAGTTGCGTGTGTGTGTGTGTGTGTGAGAGAGAGAGAGAGAGAGAAGCAAGTAAGAGAGAGAGAGTGCACTTGCATGCACACTATAGTTGTCTAAGCTCAGTTTAATGTGTATGTGTGTGCATGTGTGTTTGAACTCTAGTTGTCTAACTTCAATTTATTGTGTGTCTGTGTGTGTGTGTGTGTGTGTGGTGTGTGTGTGTGTGTGTGTGTGTGTGTGTGTGTGTGTGTGTGTGTGTGTGTGAATGTTTGTCTCTGCTCATTTGTACAGAGTGTGTGAGTGGGAGGTAAGACACACATCAGGTCAATACCACTCTGCTCTGTTGAGAGAGCTTGGAAAGAAGGATTGATTTTCTAATTATTCTTCACAATCCACACACACACACACACACACACACACACACACACACACACAATAAATTGAAGTCAGACAACTAGAATGCAAACACACATGCACACACTCATTCACACACACACACACACCGTATTATTCTGGGGTTAGACAACTATAGTGCACATGCATGCGTGCACACACAAACACACGCACACACTCTCTATGTCTGAATCTCTCTAAAATTACCTCCTGAAGAAAGAGAACAGTCATTTAAATTCAAAACCTATGTTTGGTTGGAGGAGAAAAAGGAAGAATAGAGGTGAAAAAAGAAAAGAAAAGGAGGATTAGGAAGAAAAAGAAAAATTGGAACTGTCTGCATGCGTGTGTGTGTGTGTGTGTGTGTGTGTGTGTGTGTGTGTGTGTGAGTGTGTGTGTGTGTGTTATCATGTGTAAGCTTAAGCCAGATGTATGATGTATATATGATGTATCTAGTGTACATATTTGTCTATGGCTGTGTCTGAGATGTGAGACAACATGTGTGTGTAAGAGAGAGTGTAAAAGAGAGAGAAAGAGACAGATTGTATGTATGTACACTAGTGTGTGTATGTGTGTGTCTGTCCTGATGCTGTTCTGCCTGAGGTAAACTGGCTGTTCTCCAGGTGGACGGGGGAGTTGGGAGTTTGCGTGTATGTGTGTGCATGCGTGTGCGTCTTCATCACCACCACCATGTGGACTAAATTACATCTGCCACTACACACACACACACACACACACACACACACACACACACACACATACAAGCCTGAATGAACTGGCTTTCTTTTTGGTAGCTGATTGATTTGGAAGATACAAGCAGGTGATAGGTCAGGAATGTGCAGCGTTGGATTGATCACCCACTCTCACTTCCCTTCTCTACTTCCTTCTCCTTCTTCATCCCTTCTTTCTTTCTCTCCTCCTGTAGTAGTACTCATGTTTCATCTGCTTTTGCCACCTCTCCTCTCGTGTCGTCTCATCTCCCCTCTCTGCTCCCCCTTGTGTTTAAGAGCTCTGGATCAGACATGTTTGTCCGGTGGCCAGAGATCTCAAGGTCTGTCAGAACCGGATGAGGCACCAGCCAGAACCTTCCGGGCCAGACACTGCTGCTGAACACAGGCCAAGACTAGCAGCCCAAAGCCCACCCCTGAAAACACTCTACTCAGATCCCACAAACACAGCAGAAACACTCTCAAACATGCATGAGTCCATTTAGATGGATTTAGATTTTTTTCTTTGCTCAATTGCCAGCTGCATCCCTAGTTATATAATTGCATTAAATGAATGTATAATTTAATTTAAACAACAAAAATGACATTGAATTTGAATGCCCCCATTGCCACCACCTCCATTTCACTGTGACTTGATAATCTGTTATTGAACAAATTAAGGCGTCTGGTTAAGTCATTTGGCATCAGGGTACTTGTGAATGATGGGCTAATTGATGCCCTTTCAATCAGTGCATTTCACTCCACTGAAGCTGATTGGGTTGATATCTGACCCCATTATGGTGAAAGACAGACAGAGACAGAGAGGGAGAGAGAGTGTGTGTGCGTGTGTGTGTGGGGGGTATTCAGTGTAATCATATTCAGTAAAGTCACTTCGACAGTACTCTGTAATGCTATACTGTATCTTGTGGTAGAAATGAATGCAAGACTAGTCCCTGTAACATCAGCAAAAGGAAAACTACATTCATGCAGGTGACCTGTAAGTGATATTCAGTCCTAAATTATATCTTCTTTTTTCCATGTCACACCTGTTCTAGCCAGGCTAGCGCCACCTAGTGTTTCCGCTCAATATCACATTTTGCTATAGCACAGTCAGGGATCTCTCTATTATCTTAGGACACAAAGTGAAACGATGCAAAAGCGTTTGGTGCACCAGGCTAACACCTTGATGGAAAGGTGTTAGCTTCTGTGTAATCCCGTTGACCAACCAATCACCACCCGACCAACCAACAAACCAATGTACAATTGGACACAGGTGAAAACCCCCTTGGCGGAAGTAGCAAAGTGCATAAACATGCCATACGAAACGTCATAGAAGGCTATGGTCCTACAACAGCATTGAACTGCATCCAAAGACAAATATATTGGTGTTGAGTCTGAGTTGTGGACAGTTCAATAGAGGTGGCCTTTTGTGTGGGGATTCAGCAGAGGCATCAGGAGTGCGGCATATTATTGTGCAGAGTGTGGAGCTTTTGTTTTGCCTTTTCATGCGACCAGATGTCACCTCACACTGGGGTGTGACACGCCAGCAACACAGAGCCTGGCATCCTGGGGTGCTTTTTGCTCCATCACCCCCAGAAATATTAGACAGACACAGAGACACACACACACACACGCACAGATTGACTCACAGAACAGTCACTTTAACCCACACACATTCTCACACATGAGAAAACACAGACATACTGACATCCATACTGACACACATGTTCACACAAATAGTGACAAACAGAAAGAAACACACACACACACACACACATATACACAAATATCCTCTCACACAAAAACAGTCCCATTTACACACAATGTGACGACACAGTAGTTAGGTAAATAAAAAGAGTCTACAGAAAAACATCACCAGCGGCACAGCATGCATCGTTGTGAAGAAAAACATAATATAAACACATCATGTTGATTTTTTTAACAGCAGGAGAGAATGGTGTCTATCAGCTCAGGGGGGAAACTCCTGTGGATTCCCTCCTGCTTGTGATGTGTGTGTATGTGTGTGTGTGTGTGTGTGTGTGTGTGTGCACGCGCGCGCCACCACCACACACGTACACACAAGTAGGCCTACACTCATGTACACACACACATGCATGCACACAAATGCAAACACACACACACACACACACACACACACACACACACACACACACACACATAAATACAGCAGAAAACAGACATATGCTACTGTAGGCCATTTGTTTGACATCCAAAAATCTACAACAGCCCGGTATTGTGATATGGCATTGTTTATGAAATCATTGGATATACACTATGTTATTGTTTATGAAAAGATTCATATTACCATTCGTTTTACTTCATTTAGTTTTAATTTAAATTTATTTAAAAATTTATTAATAAAAATTTATTAATAAAATTAATTTAATTTAATTTCATGTTACCTCTTTCAAACTAACATCCCAGTTCAAACTGACTAGCCCTTTCAGAGTTTTGGTTTCTCCCCTCAAAATCAAACCCTCCCACGCAACTCTGTTGACTGGTAATGAGTAAGATTTTCACAATGCTACTTACTCTAGGCTCTACAGTAACTAGCCAAGGTGCAAACTGCAAAAAAAAGAAGAAATAATAATTGCTAATAATTGCTAGCGTATAATTCATGAACTTGACCACAAACATGCAGGTTATTCAGTCAGTGACTTATCTAGGCTGTTCTGAATTTTAAAAAAATAATAAAAATGTGTCAGAGAGAACAATACAGGCCTATACTGTGGAGTAGGAGAGGAGACATGATTGTAAAGAAGGCAGAATAGGTAGAGAACATTAGTAAGATAAAAGGTCCTAATGAATGCTCTATAATTAATAAGAATTACAGATAAGAATTAAATTAATAAGAAATAAATTAATATAGACTATTTAAGTATGACCAAATGTTTTCTGGTGTGGAGGCTGCTAAGCCCAAACTTGGTGCTATTGTTGGTCACATGCTGAATACTCAGCTCAGATTTACTTGGGGAGTCCCAGCAGCAGTGTAGGTGTAGGCAGAATCTGAAGGAATCTGGGTATCCACATATCCAGCAGGCCACCCCCAAATCCACCAGAATGCAGGAAATCACATCTACTAAATCCAAAATGTTCTGGGGGAGCCCCCAGCCCCATCACCACCCTCCCCCCTCCCCTACACCACATCACCTCATGCTGCACATTTCCAGCAATACAACCCAGAAAACACCAGACTGCTGTGGGACACATGAAAAATCCAGTTAAAGACAAAATTCCCACGCACCCCTGCACCCATCTTGTGTAACTGCGTGTGCAGCAAACACACACGCACACACACACAATCTCACTCGAGGGAATTTTGAAAAGCTGGCATATTAAAAGTTGGCACATCAATACACTGTAACTGCTCGCAGATAGTCCAGACGGTGTGCTTTAAGTTTAAGAGGAGTAAAATGTGGTTTAAGTGTGTCAGTGTATAAAAGTGCCTGCTATCCATATGGGGCAGATTTGTTAACGTAAAATGGAAATGAAGGGGAGTTTCGGCATTGAACTGAATAGCCGAGAGAGTAAGGCTAGGCTACCCAGAGGACTTTCGCTGAGTTGGCCAGACTCCCCTCCCCCAAACAGGAACAACCTTTGGAGAGAGTGTGTGTGAGAGAGAGCGAGAAATAGAGAGATTTAAGGTGGATATTTCTTATTTCAAAACGTCATTTAAGGTGGACGTTTACACATCTTGTCCTGATTCGAGTCAAATAACTGAAAAGGAGTTAACGCCACTGTTGAAATTTTTCTTTAAAAAAAAAAAACTTTGGAGATTAACGTTATGCATTTGTCAGCTAATATCCTACTGTACTTTTTCTAAAACAAATGTAACGTGTGATTGTTTTGTCTGGGAGTCTACTTCTTTGTGTGCCTTTGCATCTATCCGTCGGGAAAGGGGTAAGAATGCCTTTGTTTAGGCTGTTGTGAAAAAATCCTCTCCTTCCTACAGTAAGGCAACCGACTGCACCACTGAACAGAAACAGAAACAGAAACACGCACATGCACATGCATGCACGCGACCGACCGCAACACCACTACAACCTCCGCGGTTTGTCTGTGGTAGTCGTCTCACAACTGTGTTTACTGTTTTGTCGTAATTGTCTATTAACACTTACGTCTTAATTTAGTAATGACAACTTTTCCAAGACCATAGTCTACTTTTTTATAGTCAGCAACATGTGTTATTTTGCGCAGATGTTGAAAGAGATGTTTGTGCGTCGACGAGCCCTTTCCCTTCTCCATAGGTGTTGTGTAGAGCTCCGGTCAGATTCTGTAAATGCTTGGTTATTGAACTCATCCCGGCTAGGGCTCAGTTAAGCCATGTCAAAGTTTCGCAGTTAGTTAATGCAGAAGGCCTGATAGTGCGGAGCATTTTTGAGACCTCGATTCAGATAGGGGCTAATTCAGACAACCTACGTAACCTTTTGTGTGTGTGCGTTGTTGCCTATAGCTTGTATATAGCTGGTATACAGCAGCACCAGTTAATGGGTTCTGAAATAACGCTGCTTTAAACAGGTAGGTCAGTCTGCTGTGACCTTGTGTCTTTTAAACCCCACCGAGCGACAGACAGGTTATATGCTGTTGTGTCTTATCTGTGTTTCAGTACAGCTTTGGATATTTCCAATATGGGAAGCACATATATTTGGTTGCAGGAAGATGCATATTGTATTGTGACAGTGATGCATGAAAGATTCAGAGGTCTTGTTGAAACACTTGAATACACTGACTGTATGTTCTGTGTGTATCGTTGTTAAATGTGGACTGCGGAGATACAGTACACATTTAAGTATATTAAGTGAAAGTTGCTGAGTGCATAGATACTATAGAGTCTATTAACTGCATCTATTAGAGTTATTAACTGTCTAAGTAATATAATATTAACTAAGTATTATAAGGCCAACATGTCTTACAAGCTGTGGGTCCTTTTAAGTATTAAAGGAATGGAAGGAAGGGGAAGGAAGGAATGTCTTAAATTCTTGCTAATACGTGTGGGTAGGATAGGAATCAGTGATGATCATTTTTAGTTATGTTGACTGACAGGTTAATCAACATGGTTTCATAAAGCTCATGCATGAGTTGCTTTTAGTTTTGTTTTTCAACAAAATGCAGGGTCTAATCTTGCAAGTTTGCTTTTTTGTCAAGAGATGGTAGGCATTCGAGAGAGCTACAAAGCTGGTGAATTAACTTAAAATTCTTGCATAGCATACCTTTAAATGGTGTTTGTTTTAAACTGTGTCACTAGTGTGTGTAGTGCGTGTCACGACTCACAAACTTAACAAGTCTGTTTCTTTCTCCTTCTCAGGTGTGTACTGAAGATCCTCTGAGCCTCAGTCCAGGAGCTTGACGTTCTGTGATGACTGATTGCTGAACATACACGCGCTCACACACATAGAGGCACATACATCTGTGGAGAACTGATTCCCTGAAACCTCAGATGAGGACCAGCCCAGGTCTTTGAGACCTGAGGGTCATTTAAAGTAAGTGCAGCCCCATATATGCCACAAAACTCTCTCTCTCTCTCTCAGGCATAATGCCTTGCCCAAACCATTTGTCCCTTGAACAAATTGGACACTTTCAGATAAAAATTATGTTGGAGCTGCAGCCATTACTGTTTGAGTTATGTGGTGACTGCCAGCACATTCTGAGTGGGTAGTGGTGTAGGGTACATATTGGTACAGCAGGACTGCTGTTAGGGTGTGGGTCCATTTCCACTGCTCTGGAGCGAAACTGTGAATAGGTGTCAAAAGACCCACCTTTGCCAAAACCAGTAATAACATAACCCAGATGAAGCATATGTTCACACTTTTATCCAAAGCGAATTACATTTTTTTTAGGTCCACTATCAATTGTTCAGGGACAGTCTGCCCTAAGTGCCTTGCTCAAGGGCACAATGGTGGCACCACTACACTACACCAACCACTACACTACTAAGTACTACTACTAGTACACTACTATTGTAGTGTACACTACACTACACAACTTTCCAGGCTACTAACACACTAGCCAGGTTCCTTAACCACTACACTACTACCGCCCAGAACACGAGAAAAGTACAGTATTATTTAAATGTTTGGTACAATTTTTCATGTTACCTGTACAGCTGAATACAGCAAGCCCTTACATTTCATATAATGATTCACATCATACAAATATCTGGCTTTTGATTTGGTGTTAGATAGATGTGGCAAAAAGTCCACTCTCCATAGAACTGGAGAAACTCCATGGAGTCAGATACTGGACGCACTGAACGTCCACTTCATGATTTCAATTCTTACACTAAAAGATGATGCATCGCTTCTTTTCAAATCACAGAGTAGACGTGATTGAGAGACACCAATTGGTGTGTGTTTGGTGCACACATTTAGCACATGAGGGGTGGACTGTGAATTGATGAACTGGTAAATATGGTGTTAATTGGCTTTTCAGATGAAGGCTTTTTTCCTGAAGTTTTAAGAATCCCCACCAAGTGTGTGTGTGCGTGTGTGTCTGTGTGCGTGTGTGTCTGCTTGTGTGGTACTTTATTTGCATACTCCTGCAGTGGTGTGAAATCTGCAGAGTCTGACTGAGCGCAATGACATTCTTGGCATGGAGGATGCACTACACAGGTGTCCATACACACTCATGCGCATACCCGCAGATAACAACATTTTACATCACCTGGACCACAGTGGGCCCACCGTTCCATGCTAGTGGACTCACACGGTACAGAAGTAGCCTTAAGGACTGAGCCTGCGCAGCCTTCCGTGTTGGTGCTTGGAGGCCAAATGCTGGTGGTTGAGAGAGCCCCAGCTGTGCCGCCAGCCCCCTCTCACTCCTCCAGGCCAGACCAAGGGTCCGTCGCCAGGCTGCACCGCCCGCTTGCCAAGATGCTCGGTCTTAATCAGCTTGTCATTCTGTTAGAGTGTGTGTGTGTGTGTGTGTGTGTATATGTGTGTTTGTGTGCGTCTGGGTTTCTGTGTGAAAGTGAACATTTGTGCTTGTGTTTTTGTGTTTGCAAGCCCATGGATGTCCCAGTGCATGCATACCCGTGTGTATTCATTGTTTGTTTGTTTGTGTGTGTGTGTGTGTGTGTGTTTACGTGCTTGCATGCTCATTTGTGTATGTAATTCTCTGTCTCGCCCTCATGTACACATGCGCCACTGCCAGTGTCATTACCCTATGTACCAGCTGGTCCTCTCATACTGCCAAGAGTTAACACCACACAGCCATGCTGGTGCTGGTGTGTGTGTTTGTGTGTGTGTATGTGTGTGTGTGTGTGTATGTGTGCTTTTCCTTTTCAGATTACATTTCTGTGTTTTGAGGAGGGTCACTGCAGTGGTTTTATTATTGAGCAATAAAGTTCATAATTTGTGTTTGTGTAGGCCTACCTGTGAAGATGAGAGAGAAAATGTGTTTGTGTATGTGTGTGTGAGAGTCTGAGAGAGACAGAAGAGTGAGAGACTGTGTGTTTGTATGTGTGTGTGTGCGTGTGTGTTTTGAGAAGCTGCAGGTCACACTCTTCTCATTACCCAAAATCGCAAAGTAGAATCTTGACTTTTAGCATCTCAAGCTTCTGCACACTAATGCAAGCCCTGTGACTGCAGATGACTCACAACACACACAAACACACACACACACACACACACAGACACACGCACATTATCTTTGTGTTAATTCTATAACCCAGAGTCTTTCTGAACTTAGACTAACATGTAAGTACACACTGAGCAGATAGTTCCGGAGGTGTGATACTGAAAGAGCAGTTAGGGAAATGTGTTGAGCTGGGCCTGGGGTCCCAAGAGAAAAGAGCTTCACACTCATTACAGCTGCATAAATGGATTTGCACCTGTACACACACACACACACACACACACACACACACACACACACACACAACCTCCAGATTTGGAGTATATGCTTTTGGCTGTGGTTGTGAACTTGATGCAGGAGAGGGAGCAGACTGTGGTAAGGAGATCATCTCTTCAGCGCCAGGAGCCATGCAGTCAATCTGCTTGAGCTGGGTCTGCTGCTGCGCTGCTAATGTTTGGCACCCAGCGCTAACACTTTGGCGCGAATTCTGCCCCATGTGCTAGTAGCACTCTGTGGCTAACTGCATGCCGCTAATCCTCGGCAGGTAGGCTAGTGCTGCTCTGTCAGTGCTCTGCTGCTAACACAGCTCTGCGGCTAATGCCTGGCTATGGATCTGCTGATAATGTTCTATGGCTAAAGCACAGAGCTTTGACCTATACCCTCAGAACTGCCTGTTGTGCAGGTCAGTCTATGCATTTGTCTGTGTGCAAGTTATGACCTGGTCAAATGTTTCTGTGCCAACATTTTATTGTGTTATTTCATACACTTGCCTATTACGTTCGGCTTCTTGATGGGTTGTGTACATGTATGGGCCTATATATAGTAACCTATAGGGACTTTACAGGGCTTTTCTCCCCAGTGAGTAATTTTCTCTCTCTCTCTTCTCTCTCTCTCTTATCCGTCCCTCCCTCCTAACTGATTTCAGACTGTGTGGAGTGAGACATCTCATTGCAGAAGCAACCATGGCACATAGTCACTGGGAGCTATGGTGACACACTGGGATATGGTGAGTAACACCTATGTAAGCACACACACACACCTACAGCTACACACACATGTGCGCGCACACACACACACACACACAGCCCGAAGCCAGGTAACCACAGGTAGAGTTTAGAACACCCTCAGCTCTATCAGCACAGCTGTATTGATTTAGCCATCAGCGTTCTCTCTGACAACATTGATGTAACTCTACCAGTGCCTCCTGCTGTTTCAGCTGCTGGGATCACTGCATGGGTTTGCATAGAGTACAAGTACAGCCCCCCGCCCCCATTGGTCTCTCTTCCTATCTCCTGTCTTTTTCAAACACACACACACTCTCACTCTCTCACCCACTCCCTTCTCGTCTCACCTCCTCCCTCCTCATTTGTTTTGTAAATTGTTGTAAGTAGCGTGCAGACACTCTGCATAACTGCTAACAAATAAACACACGTACACACAAGCACACACATGCGGACACACACACAAACAATAATGCAATCACACACACGAACAGAACTCACATCACTATTGGCATAGCCCCTCCACCAGTAGCACTGCATGTTACACTCATGGTAGATGCTTTCACACGTGAAATAAAACTCAGATATCTAACAGGAATCAAATGGAAGGCTGCATGTTTGAATGAAAAACTGGGCCAATTTTTTTTAACCGGACGTGACTCTATCTGCCCCCTAATCCCATTCTCAGATATTTAACAAGTGCGCTTAGGTATGAATGGAGGGGGTTGATGCCCGGGTAGAGTGAGGGGGTGTGTTAATGACGTAACTTAAATGTGTCCTTGTGGGTTAGCATTAGCATCGCAGCTCTGTTTTGCCAGTCACGATGCGTTGCAAGTTGCAGTTGACCTGTCAGTTCTCCCACTAGCTTGTATGAAGTGTTCTGTTCTTTCGTCAAAGCTTTGGATCTGACAGAAGACTTACATCACTAAGACAACAGCGATCGAAATAGCTACTCTGCATGCGTCTTCCATGTTGCATGGTTGCATGTGGTAAACAAAACAACATGAGGTAAACAAAACAACACAAACAGTCGCATTTATACTGCGTCATTTCCCGTACCCTGCAAGTTCAGCCCTTGCTTCACCCTCACATCAACCACCTGGGTGTAGTTTCACCCGAGCGTTTAGGTTTAGGTTTAGGGTCATGTCTGGTTTAGGGTCATGTCTGAATTGTCCTTGTCGTGTAATATCCGTGCGTAAAGGTCCGGTTAATTACTGGAAGTTGTGTCTGAAAACGGCTAGTGTTACACGAACAGACACAGACAGACACACACACTTTTACTGTTCCTGATGAGACTTCCTCCACTCTGCAGTCTATCTATAATCCTGTAGTGGTGGGCGGTTGTGTGTGTGTGTGTGTATGTGTGTGTCTGTGTGTGTTTGTGTAACACTGTGTGAGTGAGCCTTTGTCCCTGCAGACACCCAGGCACAGGAGTGAGAGAGTGAGAGAGTAAGGGAGAGCAGAGTGTAAGAGAGAGAAATAGAGAGAGAGAGAATGAGCCAGAGAGAGATGGAGAGAAAGAGGGAGTGGGGGGGCTTCTCACTGATCAGTTGTGGCTTGGCTTTGGAACGGGATTTACATAATATGCCTGGCCTTTTTAAAGCTAGTGGGAACAAAGAGGATATGGGGGCTGTGTGTGTGTGTGTGTGTGTGTGTATCTGTGTGTGTGAGGAAGAGAGAGAGAGAAAGTGTGTGTGTTGTTAGCTGTCTGTGTGTGTGTGTGTGAGTGTGTGCGTGCCATGGTGATTCAGTGTTGACTATTCCTCCCTCTCTCTTGATCCTACCCTGCCTTTTTCTCTTTCTGCCTCTATCTGTGGCACACACACACTCTCTCTCTCTCACTCTTTCTCACTCTATCTCTCCCTCTCCCCCTCTCTCCTTCTCTGATGAAATTAGCACCCACAGACAGTCCTCGGCAGCCTTATTAGAGTGCTTCTAGTGTGGGCTCTCTCGCTCTCTCCATCTCTCTTTCTCTCTCTCTCCCTCCCTTTTTCTCTCTCTCTGTTCTTCCCCTCCTCCACCCCCCCTCCTCTTCTTGCCTGTGTGTGTGTGTGTGTGTGTGTCTGTTGCACGCGCATGTGTGTGTTTGTGTAGTATTCCTTTTCAAGGTCAGCAGAGCTGTTCCTGAGTGGAATTATGGAGATGAGCCTCCGCTGTTTCTCTCTCTCTCTCTCTCTGTGTATGTGTATGTGTGTGTTAGTGTGTGTGTGTGTGTGTGTGTGTTAGTGTGTGTGTGTGTGTGTGTGTGTGCAGAGGCTCAGCCTGGAGGCCATGCAGTGGGAAATGTAGAGGATACTTTTCTTTAAGTGAGCTGCTGGAGAACAGAGCAGCACAGTAAACAAATCATTATACACTTCATCTGGCCATTAAAGCCAGGCTCCCCACGGCACTGGGTTCTGTCACTGGTACTAGCTCTGAGTGTGTGTGTGTGTGTGTGTGTGTGTGTGTGTGTGTGTGTGTGTGTGTGTATGTGTATACAGTCCCATGCTGTGTGCAATGTGTGAGTGTGGATGTGCAGTTACTTGCTGATTACATTGTGTGTACACATACACACACATTTTGAATGGCTTTGTGCAAGAGCAGGGCAGGTGTGTGTGTGTATTGGCAATATCATTTTATGTATGTGAGTGTTTGTCCGTGTGCAGTGTGGTGATGGGTGCATTTCTATGTGTTTACTTTGGTTCATCTTGTGGTCATCTTGTGGGAATGTGCATGTATATCTGTATTGACGGTTTGGAAATTTGGTTTGTGTGTGTGTGTGTGTGTGTGTGTGTGTGTGTGTATGTGTGTGTGTGTGTGTGTGTGTAGGGGGATACATCACAGACAGTCTCACTTCAAGGTTTTAACACTGAGATTAGCTGCTCACTGCCAGACTAACCCAGAATCCTCTGCAGTACTTCCTCGACAGCATCACGGAAGTCTGGATGCCTGGCTTTCAATAACTATAAGGGGTACTACACACACAGGAAGAAAGTGTTGGAGAATTCCAAATGATGTGTCTGGTGGTGTTTGTGTTTGTTTGTGTGTGCGCATGTGAGTACTGAGAGTGGTTGAAATTTTGATCATCAAATTTGTAAGATGTTCTCTGTTTTTAAGATGCATTGTGTATGTGTGCACACACATTTATGCACCCATAAGATTGTAAATTTGAGTTGCACACCAAGAAGAGCTCCTTCTCCAACTGTTTATGACCCCAACTGCCTTCTTTCGATCATTAAAATTGCTCTATGTGTGTGTGTGTGTGTGTGTGTGTGTGTGTGTGTGTGTGTGTGTGTGTGTGTGTGTGTGTAATTCTCTCAGGCTGTTTAGTTGCGAGTGACTGGAATCCAGACACCACTGCAGTTGCCATGGCAACAGTGTCTCTACGTGTTTTGTGTGTGTGCATGAGTGAAGTTAAATGTCTCAGGGCTGCGTATGTGTGTATGTCTCTGTGTGTGTGTGTGTGTGAGAGAGAGTTTGTGTGTGTGTGTGTGTGTGTGTGTGTGTGTGTGTGTGTTGGGGGGTGGGGGTTGGCTCTGAGCAAGAGAGGGAGAAAATGATAAGAAGCAAAGTACTATATGCATTTGTGTGTGTGCGTGTGAGGGTGAGAGAATTTGACGTTGATCTGGATGAGGATGTGTAGCCAGTCAGAAAGCAGAGCTCAATACATTACCCGCATACAATGACTGTTTCATGGGCGTTTCTTTCAAAAGGCAAACACATCGTCCCTGCCACAAGGGCTGCTGGGAGTATCATTCGAGGGTCTTCGTCAATAACTGTACAGATTGCATTTTCCAGGGTATTCATCATTAGCCTTATAGTGTACCATGTTCAAGGATCTTCCATACATTATACAGTACATGCAGTTCGACAATGATGCTTGTCACTAGATTTCTCACATCTTAGCATTAATACACACAAATACACACCTGCAGAAGTGTCATATACTGCATAGGCATACACACATACAGAGTCCATGTTATGAAGGTCCAATACAAAGGTACTGCCTATATTCACACAGCCTTGCTTCTCCTCTGCTCAGGGTCATATCAGTGTTGATCAGGCTTCCTTTGAAGTTACTGGGGGGCAGGGCAACATGGTTTTATCCATATCATAGTGTGAGGCATTTAAAAGTCTAGTCTGTGTGTGGGGTTGCAGATGCTGGGTTTGTATTTCTGGCTGATGTGTTACATGTATTTCAGTGGGGGCACTGATGGCCTGGTTTGAAGATTGGTCCAATAAAAGTGTGTTAAATGTCTGAAAGTTTCTTTTTTGTCTGCTGTGTAGTGTGTGGTTTTATAGAGTATTAAAGTCTTTTGCAATTGTTTCAAAACTTTTCAAAACTTTTCATACAAACACACACCTGTGCACATCAGTTCTCCTTTAGTGCAAAGTGCACTACAAATACCAGCACACCTCAGACCAAAAGTAACACTTGCTGCCATAACTACAGCATATTCTGTCTACCGTAGTCTTCCGTAGTCAGGATGAAAGCAGTCAACCTGAAGCCTTGCCAAATGCACATGCAGTACTATGTGCCTCAATGCTGTAATTGTTAATAACTATGTTTTAAAAATCTTAATTCTTTAATTAATTCATTAATTAATAAATGTGTTTTGCTTGACGTTGGTAATGGAGCTGCCATAAAAAATTGACCAGTGCAGCAAATTTAAAGGCCTGTCTGACAATAAAGCATTCTCTCTCCTCCCACCTCCTCTGTTTCCCCCATCTGTCTCTCTCTCTGTCTGTCTGTCTCTCTGTCTGTGTGTCAGTGTGGGGGGGGGCAGTGAGGCTCCGTGGGGGTGTCCACGCAGAGGATGCTGGAGGTGGCCGAGGAGCGGAGCACAGCACAGGCGCCCGGCCGGAGAGAACGAGCAGCACGTGAGCGAGACGACCCAGCCTGTGACCTCCCCACCAGGAACGCACGCACAGCCAAAGGCGCAGCAGCGGGCTCGGTCGCCGCGGGGCACGTGCTCACGCACGCACACCCACACCCACACGCACACTCACACCTGCACGCCGCACACACACACGGCCACGGCCACACACACCACACCACGTCCAGTCCGCAGCAGCACCCAGCTCCACCCAGTGCTGGATCTGTGGGACTCTCGTCAATGCATCCCAGCAACGCCAAAGTCAGGAACTCCCCATCAGCACACACCCAAAGGTCTTTAGCACTCTACCTGTCTGTCTGTGTCTGTCTGTCTGTCTGTCTCCCCCATAATCCCTCTCTCTCTCTCTCTTTGTCTCTTACCCCTTCACTCTTTCTCTCATCCATCTTTCTTTTTCTTACAAGGATTACCTATTATTTAAGCTAGTTAGGATGCAGTGGACAAAGCCCTGGTGCCCAGCTCCTGTGTGTGTGTGTGTGTGTGTGTGTGTGTGTGTGTGTGTGTGTGTGTGTGCGCCTGTGCATGTTGAGTCTTTGTTTGATTTAGACCAGGCTCCTGCTCTGTTCTATTTCATGTAGGTTAGCAAAATGGAGTTTTGACAAATGGGTGATCTATGCACATTAGGGTCCTAAAATACTCTCTGTATTACTTTCTCCCACTTCTCTCTCTCTCTCTCTCTCTCTCTCTCTTTCTCTATCTGTATGTCCTTAGCAGTCCTAAGTCCAAGCAGGAGGCCATGGTTCGCTCGCCCCCTGTCATGTCTCCCTCCAGTGCCGTCCAGATGGATTCCAAACTGCCCAATCAGGGAAAGCAGGGGGGCGCAGGCAGCCAATCACAGACCTCACCTTGTGATCCGAAGGCTCTGGGCGGGGCCCACAACCCCAAAGCACCGTTAGGGGGGCTGAGCCTAAAGAATGGCCAGAGTATGGGAGGCGGGGCGAAGGGCGGGGCTAAAGTCAAGCGCGAGAGGAGCACGTCGGCTGAGTCTTATGAGCAGCACGATGAAACCACGCCCACCAATGAAAGCGAGCCTAAAGGTGAGGAGACCTGAACTCAGACAACTCAGCAGAGAACAACTAACACTAACCCACAGCCAACAGAGCAGAGGACTGGAAGTTTAAACCTAAGCCTAACACCACAGCTATAGAGCAGAGGACAAGAGGTTTAAACCTAACATTAACCTACAGCCAACAGAGAAGAGGACTAGAGGTTTAAACCTAAGTCTAACACCACAGCTATCAGAGCAGAGGATAAGAAGTTTAAACCTAAGCCTAACACTATAGTCAACAGAGCTGAGGACAAGAGGTTTAAACCTAACCCTAACCTACAGCTATTTGCTGTTAGCTACAGCTATAGTTTGTCCTCAAATCAACCACTGAAAAAAATGTAAACACCATTTAAGTATTTTACAGAGCTTGAATATTTGTTTTATTTTATATTGACAATAAGTTGCAAATAACTACGTGATGATAACACTATGCTTCATGGCAACAAGTAGGCAAGCTGAACAGGCTAGCCCGAAGAGCTCACCATATGCTCCTGCTGGTCTGTTGGTGTTGGCAGTGCTGTGTACAGATTTGAGCAACAGCTACAGACACATCAACCAGCCAGATGTTATTAGACATCCGGCAGTCAGGTTGGTCTGCACAATTGCCATCAGAGAGTCTAGGCCTTACTCTTACTAAAACCCAGAATAAGATCCCAGGGCCTTGGCAGTGCAGTCAGTGTAGCAACTCTCAACCCAATACAACCTGTCAAATCAGCACAAAGCCCAATGCTTTTACTACCATTACCAAAGGGACAAGATTTCTTTAATTATCTAAACATGTGTCCAACTTTTCTTAACTTATATGGGGCCAAAATGGACAATTGATAAAAGCCATGATCAGGAAGCTTAACAGGAATTATAATATCGGAATTGATCAAATTCAAACAACAATAATAATAACATACCTAATAACAAATAATACTTATAATAACAATTTGATGAGATTACCTGGAGTACATGTGGAGCTGCATTGCCTGTATGTCCATTAAGATTTGAAGCTGCTGGTCTGTAAATAACTAAGTAAATAAGTGAATAACTGTAGAAAAGAGTGTGCATGGTTGTGCTGACAGAACCAGACTCTCTGTTGTCGTTTTGTTCATGAGTGTGAAAAATTGAGTGTTGACATATTTCGGCTCCGAAAATGTGAATGAGTAAATGTGTTTGGAGTTTGTTTAAATGTGTTTGGAGTTTGGTAGCGTAGCAGTTAAGGACTTGGCTAGCGTGTTAGTAACCTGGAAATTGTAGGTTTGAACTCTGGCTGCCACCATTGTGCCAGTAAGCCTTAACCCTGAATTGCTCTGAGGGGGTCTGGCCCTGAAGTAATTGATAGTTGATACGTAATCCGCTTTGGATAAAACTATCTGCTAAATGCATAAATGCAAATGTTTAGAAACGTGTTGTGTGCTAGCAGGTTAGTTGACGTCATTAGACACGCCACAGCAGTGCTGTCCTCTACTGTATTACCTTTCTCTGTCTCTCCTCCTTCCACGCTCTCTCCTCTTCCCTCTTTTTTTCACCTGTCCCTCAGCCACTGTGCGGCATTGAGACGTCTTCACCCCCGTTTGTGTCAAAGTGGAACAGCCCAGTGCAGCTGCTTCTTAGGAAGCAGCAGGACTGAACCATTTTAGGGGTACGGGGGAAAGCATGGCTTCTTTGAATAGCAGCCTGAAAGCCCCCTGCTGGTCACTGAGGTTGTTGACAGATCTAATGTCCTTCCAGGATTTTGGAAGATTAACTGCTTTGACAATATACAGTCTAGCAGTGTTGTGTGTTTGAATAGATTTGAATTGCCAGCTTTATGTGAGCTCTCTACCATAAATTGATCAAGACCCCATAGATTCTTTCTGGGCACATTAGCCTGAATCTTGCGTCACAGTCTCATTGTCAGTGGTGAGCTAGGGCTTTTGCATGAATCAGTAGCTGTCTGACCAGCACAGGGACCTGCTCTCACTCCCTGGATTATTTCATGCTTTGAACTTTCAACGTTTTCACTGCTGTTGTTCACCTCTTTCTGTCCTTTCTTCTCTCTCCCCCTCTTTCCTCTCTGTCTCTCTGTGTCTGTCTCTCCCCCTCTCAGAGATGGGCAACAGGGCGAAGCGTTTGTGTGTGTCTGAGAGGAGGCAGCCCTACAGCGGAGCAGACTGGTGCTCAGGAGGGGAGACTGATGAGGAGGAGGCTGGCTTCTTCAGTAAGACCCCATTCACTCACGACTTACTGTTCTCACTCTCATTTGGACACATCTCTGTCCTTCGCCATCTTTCTCTCTCTCTCTTTCTCTCTCTCTCTGTCTCTGCCCATTTGATGTTATCTTTATGACTTCTTCCTTTCTTGTTTGCCCGTTGTCTGTTTTTGAGGATTTAGCAATGCATTCATACAGTAAGCAATGGTTGCTATACTGTCTTATTATACTGCATTGAAACAGTAAGCTATGGATGCACTGATATTGGTAAAAATGGAATGGAATGGAAATTAGTAGAAATGTTTGATTCATGACATAAGTGGTTAATCTTTTTATTGTTAACCACATCTTTCTTCAAGACTGCAACTCTGGTGAGATGAAGCCGGACCCCAGCACCCTGTCGGCCTCCACGCCTACCCAGAATGCCATGGGAGGGCAAAGCGCAGGGCCTGAAATGAGCTGTGGTCAGAAGTCTGGCACTAAAGTCTTTTACATCTTCACCACAGAAATGGCCAACAAGTAAGAGCTGTTTGTTTTCTGTACTAGCTAAACTTTGCTTAAACGTGACTCTGACGTTCAAAGTCAAACACATACACACACACACACACACACACACACACACGCACACACATACACACACAAATACTCCCACTCTCTGAAGTTGTTTTTTCCATGTAGTTTTGTCTGTCTGTGAGGATTACATCCTGTCTGTTGCTAAACAGGCAGTTCTGTGTGTCACCCAACATACATCTCTGCCTGTTGCTAAGCGGCAGTTCTGTGTGTCACCAGGCATCCATATCTGTCTGCTGCTAAGTGTGCAGTTCCTCATGTCCCTTCCTCTCAGAGTGTGTCACACACACACACACACACACACACACACACACACACACACATACATACACACACACACGCACACAAGGGCCTGGGAGACTCAGGGTGTCATGGGAAACTGAGAGGTCTGAGCTGATGCTTGTTAGAGGGACCAGGATGGATGATTGAAAGTGGTGATGGGGAATGGGAATTGTAGTTTTAGAGTAAGGATGGAGTGAAGATGCCCAGGAGGATTCGTGGGTATGACTTGGACTGTTATCAGTGATGAATGGCCCTTACATCCTAGAAACACCACCACCCCACCTCACCCCACCCATCCTTAAATCATTGCCAGACTGATGCTAGATGTCTCTTCTCCATACGAGCTTGTTTTAAACGGTCATCTTGGTCTGTCAAACTGTAAATGATACTAACTCTTTGTGTTTGTGTGTGTGTGCTTCAGGGCAGCTGAAGCGGTCATCACTGGTCATGCTGACAGCATCATTGCCTACCACATGAGCCACATCTCTAATGGCAACAAGCCCACCCTCCCTATGGTAACCACTTCCACCACTCAGCAACAACAAACACCCCCGACTATTGTGAATAATTAATAACAGAGCGGTGTGAATCTTTTTATAGGAACAATAACAATAACAATATCTCTGTTTTGTGTTCTAAGATGGGCCCCATGGGTGGAGGCCCCAAGCAGCCAGGGGCCGCTCCATCTTCCCAGCCCACGGAGCAGAATCATCAGCCAGCTTCCAAACCAGCAGCCCCAGGGCCCCAGCAGCCTGCCCCACCATCCCAGCCCCAGGCATCTGCCCCTGGGACTAAGCCCCAGGACGGCCCCTCCTCGGTGGGCCTGGACTCCAAGAGTGTCCCTGGCGGGAGCCCCTTAGATGGAGGTTCTCAAGAGGCCCACCCGGCTGGCTCAACCTCTGATGGAAACCCTCCACCAGCACCGGGGCCAGGCGGGTATCCGGGCATGGAGCTTCCGCCCAAGGGTCCAGAGGGCCAGCTAACCCCCCAGCAACAGCAGCAGCAGCTGCCCCCAGAGCTGATGGGCCTGGGGGAGAACACAGAGGGCCTGTCGCAGGAGCAGCTGGAGCACCGTGAGCGCTCTCTGCAGACGCTGCGCGATATTCAGAGAATGCTCTTCCCTGACGACAAAGATATGCCTGTCATGGGCCCCCAGGGGGGAAATATGGGTGGCCCACCACCCAACCCCATGATGGAGGGGCCGGTTGGGGGCCCCAAGAAGCCAGATCAAGGGCCCCTCCAGGCCATGATGGCCCAGTCACAGAGTCTGGGGAAGCCTGGAGGCCCACGTCCCGACGGGCCCCCGTTTGGACCTCCGGGTCCCAGAGACATGGGCTTTCCCCCAGACGAACTTGGGCCCCCACCTCCGGGGCCCCCCATGGGCCCTCCAGGTGGCATGGGCGGGGAGCCAGGCGATCACATGACGCCCGAGCAGCTGGCCTGGCTCAAGCTGCAGCAGGAGTTTTATGAGGAGAAGAAACGCAAGCAGGAGATGATGATGCATGGCCCTCACGGGCCGCGAATGATGCGCGGCCCCCCGCCACCCTACCAGATGAACCCTGGCGATGGATGGGGGGGCCCCGGGGGGCCTGAACCATTCCCTGAGCAGATGGGCATGGGAGGGCCACCACCTCCGCGAGGCATGCACCCCCACATGCAGCGCTTCCCCGGCATGATGAACCCCGAGATGGACGGTGGGCACCATATGCCCCGGCCGGGTATGAACTGGCCCGAGGGCGATGGTCGTGGGTTCCCCCAGGGCATGTTCGGGGGCCCCGGAGGCCCGGGCGGTAGGGTGGAGAGGTTCCCCAACCCGCAGGCGGTGCAGGAGGCCATGTTCCAGCAGGGGATGGGGGACAAGCCGGGCATGATGATGGACATGAACAGGATGATGGGAAACCCGCGGCACATGGAGCCGGGCCCCGGGGGTATGATGTTTCCCAGAATGCCCAGCGATGCGCCCATGAGCCCCTCGTCCAGAATGGAGTTTGTGAAGGGCCTAAGCCGCGACATGGGCGACTTTGGCATGGGCCCTGGGAACATGGGCATGGGGCCTGGCCCTCAAATGATGAACCCCAAGATGGGCATGAGTCCCGAGGAGATGATGAAGATGCGAGGAGGAGGAGGGCCGATGCCGGACAATATGGGGCCCCAGCAGAAGATGATGCAGGGGCCTCCCTTCCCCGACCAGCCCCACCCGGGTGACTTCAACATGGGGCCCAACCGCCAGTTTCCTCACATGAATCAACCTCCAGGACCCATGGGTCCTGTTGGGAGAGGTCAGAGAGGCGAGCCACCCTTTGGACCAGACCAGCGACCGGGTCCGGGCCCCGGCGGCAACGGCCGTCTGAGCCACATGGCCCCTAACCAGCCCCCAACCTCCAGTGCTGCTCCACCGCCGCCTCTGAATCCAAGGGGCGGAGGCCGCAAGCAGTCTCAAGAGCCGGCCGGGTCGCCCGGGGTCAACCCCCTCAAGTCGCCGCCTCTGCGCCAGGTCCAGTCGCCCATGTTGGCTTCGCCCTCGGCCGGCCTCAAGTCGCCACAGACGCCCTCGCAGCTGGCTGGCATCCTCACGGGCACGGCGCCCACCTCCATCAGCGGCCCGACGGCACCAAGCGCAGCTTCCATCAAATCGCCAGCCGTCATGGGCTCGGCAGGGGCCTCACCCGTCCACATGAAGTCCCCATCGGTGCCCGCACCCTCGCCGGGCTGGACGTCCTCACCCAAACCTCCGCTACAGAGCCCCGGTGCCCCACAGGGAGGCAAACCCAACCTCAATATCACCTCGCCCAATATGATGAGCAGCTCTGAGCCAGGTGAGCTCCTCATGAGGGGGAAGATGGGAGCTGTAGGCCTACAAGTGTGTGTGTGTGTGTGTGTGTGTGTGTGAGTGTGTGTGTGTGTGCATTTGGAAGTGCTCTGGAAGACCTTTGGTTAATAGTGTGATCATTACATTATAATAAGTGATGTGTGTGATGTGTGTATCCATCCTCATGACATGCTAGAGTCATACAGTCCCTTGTCTAGTTTCCACTGTGGATTCTGTGTTGATTTGAATGATTCAGGAAGTGGTCATTTCCTATCAGTTACTTTGCTGTTTGTTGGAAGGCCCCTAGCATAGAGTGATAGGCTAGACTCATAAGAAAACTTGTCAATCACAGAGCAAGACTGAGAGTTCAAGCGGTGTAGGGTGTGATGTGAGCTGTGATTCTGCCCAAGGTGTCCATCAAACCATTAGAAGGGATTCCCAGCTAATTGGTTATATCGGGCGGCCATTATTGGCAGTGGTGTTGTGTTGAATTTGTGTGTGTTCCCTATGTGTGTGTCCCTATGTGTGTGTGTGGATACTCATGTATGCTCTGGTTCTTTGCCCACAGGTGTCAGTGCACCCTCCTCTGTCCCTCCCTCCAGCAGCTCGTCCAATCAGCCGGGCTCGTTAAACGCCGGCCCTGGGAACAGCAATCTGCCGTCCAGCAGTCCCTACAGCATGCCACCTGAGCCCACGCTATCCCAGAATCCCCTGTCCATCATGATGTCAAGAATGTCCAAGTTCGCCATGCCCAGTTCCACGCCCCTTTACCACGACGCCATCAAGACTGTCGCCAGCTCGGATGATGATTCTCCTCCCGCCCGGTCACCCAATCTGCCAAACAATAATGGCATGCCTGGTAGGAGAACACACACACACACACACAAACACACATACACACACGCACACACATACACACACAAACGTACACATACACACACACAGTCTCACTTCGGCACTGACACAAAACATGTAGTGATCATTGACACATGAACCTATGTGTTTCCTTACTTAAGGGACACATTAAAGATGTTCTTAAAGAACATGGACAGCACTTCATGTGACAATGAGGAATTAAATTAGGAGAGTGTGGCATTACAGGAAGTGAAATTTGACTGCTAATTAAATAGATATTGAATATATAATTACTGATGCAAATGTCAAGATGTTCATGTACCATTGACCAAAATCATTGCCTCCTGAACAGGAACAACCTGTTCTGGTACCATCTGTTTGGCATAGACCTACAGGAAGCCCTGATGCCCTGTCCCTAGTGTGTGTCTAAGCGTGTGCCTCTCTCTCTCTCTCTCTCTCTCTCTCTCTCTCTCTTTCTCTCTCTCTCTGCAGTAGGGATGGGGGTAAACCAGCACCCAGGCCACCCACGCATGATGGCCCCCAGCTCTTCGGGCCCCATGCCGGCACTCAGCCCCATGGGCATGAACACCATGGGTGCCCAGCCGCTGCCCCACAGCATGGCCGGACCTATGCCCAACCAGATGCCCTCGCCAGGCTCCATGGGCCCCGGTATGCCCCCTCACCCAGGCAACATGGGGCCCGGGGGCATGATGGGCCCACAGGGCATGATGATGCCCCCCCAGGACCGAGGCATGATGGGACAGGGGCCGATGGGGATGCCGCCACACCGTGGACAAGGCTACCCTCCAGGACAGTCGCCACCGCAGCAGGGCCCCTACCCGCATAACGGCCCTGGGCCCCAGGGCTTTCCCCCTGGAATGGGATTCCCTGGAGAGGGGGGCCCCATGGGTCGTATGGGAGGGGGCCCTGAGCCTGGAATGTGCAAACCTGGCGGCGGGGGCCCAGAATTCGGTGGCATGGGTGGGGTATTTGACCCCGACCTCCAGGAAGTGATGCGTCCAGGAGCCTCGGGGATCCCTGAATTTGACCTGTCACGCATCATCCCATCCGACAAGCCCAGCCAGACGCTCTCCTACTTTCCCCGCGGCGGGGGAGACGGCAAACCGCCCCCGCACCATGGTGGGCCGCCGGGCTTCCCTCCCCAGATGCAGGCCATGATGGGGGAAGGGAGCCCCCGGATGATGGGCGGCCCTGGACCCATGGGGCCCCAGGACCTGCCCATGGGGCCCGGCGGAGGGCACGGGGGCATGCGGCCCCAGGGTTTCATGGGCCCCGGGGGGATGGGTGGCCCCCAGGGGGGCATGGGGGGGCCGCAGCACAGGATGCTCTCACCTGGCCAGCAGCAAGGCATGATGGGAGGTCCTGTCATGATGCAGGGGAAAGAGCGTGGTCCCATCTACACCCACCCAGGCCCTGGGGGTTCCCCCAATATGATGATGTCACTGCAGGGGATGGGGGGTCCCCAGCAGACTATGATGATGCCCCAGATGAGGCCGCGTGGTGGGGTTGGCGGGGACATGGGCATGAACTTTAACCCCGGCCCCGGGAACCCTGGGAATATGATGTTCTGAGCTCCGAAAAACAACAAACGCTAAAATCTGTGATGATAGACACAGAGGGAGATTTCACTCTCGAGTTTTCCTACATGTGTGTCTGTAATGCTGTGTGTGTGTGTGTATGTGTGTGTGTGTGTGTGTGTGTGTGTGTGTATCTTTCTCTGTGTGGAAAGGACACACAGTGGTACTAGTGGTAAAATTGGGTCATACAGGCACACACAGATTCACACGTGCCAACTTCTCAGAGGTACCTAAAAGAGGGAATACAGTTGTCCCAGGCATGAACTTTGACCTTCGGGATCATGACCAGACTGAAGAACTTGTGGAAGTATTCGGGGAAACCTTTTCCTAGCAAACCTATTGGGCCAGAGACCTGCAGAGCTGAAACCTTTGGTCAGCTGTGTTCTAGAACAATAATGTGCTTAAATAACTGTGACATTTGAGCAAATATGAAGACATAAAGCAAAGACAGACTGCTGGATATAACAAGGAGAATTTACATACATACATACATACAAGACAAAGACAGACTAAAGACAAGGAACTTCTTCTGAGGAGTTGCAGCGTGTTTGGCTGTATGTTTACATCACACCCCATAACCTCCCTCCAGAAGAGAATAAAGCTGTGTGTGTGTGTGTGTGTGTGTGAGTGTGAAGGTGTGTCTGTGTACTTTGTATGTGTCTGAGTGCGAATGTGTGTATGTGTGTGTGTGCTGTACTCGTGTTGTAAAAGGGATTTTACCAGTGACTTCTCTAGGTCCTTTTACTTTCCGGTGTGTGTCTCGTGTGTGTATAAATCTGGGTAAGGCAGTCCTGCCCGGCCTCTTACTGAATACTGTGCATTGTTGAAAAAGATTCTTTTAAATGTTGTTTCCTTTGTTACTCCGTTGTATGATAAACCAAACTAAAACCTCATACAGATGCTAGTATTATCGAGAAACAAAGCACAAACATGAATTAACTGTAAAGAAAGCGAAAGTGTTTTTCCGTTCTCTTTTGTTTTGTATCGTAGAAAAACACTTCTTTTGGGCACCAGGTACCAGGGTGTCTGTGGGGGGAGGTGAAGTCTCCTAGATAAATAATGATGCTTATGGGGAGATTGACAGGGGTCAAGTTTTTTTTTTTTTGGAGGGGAGGGTGGTGGGGATGACGGGCGGTTGGTTGTCGTGGTTGACATCATCTTGAGAACTTAAGACAGCCTCCGTATTCTGAACTAAACAACCTACCCCTCATTGACCTCCTGCGCCACGTTACCATAGACACCATTATTGACAAAACAACGCGAAGCAATTCCCACCGGCGTTTTTGTTTTTTTGCCGTAAGCTAGATATTGCTACATCTGGCAATATCGATTAATGTATCAGTTGTTGAGAAAGGAGTTATTTAGAAAACCGATACAATGGTAATTATGAATGAGGGGGGGCATACTGAAAAAGCTGATAGGTCGTCTCCATGTTTCTGTCCCTGTGGTTTAAAGTCATTGTGTGTAACTTCACTAAAATTTGGTACAGAACCACTTCCTGGGGTCGGCAGTGGTGTTGGAAGACAAATAAAATCTATTGTTTGGTATAAAACTGCCATGTTGAGTCATTTCTTTGGTGCTGAAAGAACCATAGCGCCCCCTGCTGGTCAAACTTTAAAATTACCTCATATTCCAGAACTGATAAAATGACTACTTTTCTGATATGGGTGAAGATAGTTTTTTTTTTTATTAAATGTTTATTGTGACAAAAAATCTACCCTGGTAACAGAAATGCAATTGCACAAAAACGCTTTTCAGCCATTAACCTCTGAAACACTCTGACTGAGAATGATTGAATGTATGTATGCGTAACAAGACAAGTAGAAAGTGACATGAGTCACGTGCATGATGCAGTATGACAAACTGTGAAAGATCCGTAACAAGAACATTCTAGACTGGTGTATTAATGGAATGGGATGTAGAGGAACATTCAGTCAGAAAGCAGTAGTTTGTTGGCTGCACCCTGCATTGCTTACAGTCCCAAAACTCCCCACATATGCAGCCATGCTCTGAAGGCATCCAGTGTCACCAACATGTGCAGGCCTCTGACAGTCCATCCAGTGCCTCTGACAGTCCATTCAGTGCCTCCATGTTGCCGCTGCTGAGGAATTCCCAAGCCCAGCTGCCTGGAGAAAGTCTCACGTTCGTGAGGAGGGTCTGTTTACACCCGTCCTCCCACCCATGCCCGTCCTCCCACCCACGTACACACACACCCCAGTCAAATATTTCTCAAGGTCTCCCCGATCAAAAATGCTGTAGGTTGCTAAGTTTACTGCCCTGTGTGTCTGCCAAACTCCAAAGTGGAAAGCAGCGATGTCTAATATTAGCCATGTGAGACTACAGCTGTCCTGTCACTAGACTCCACAGCTGCACAACGACAGCCTCTGGCATGTTCGGAGTTTCTGGTGGCGTGAGCACCGGTCTGGTCTGTGTGCTTTTTGGAGAGCTGGTGTGAGGGGGAGGCATCAGCGCCCCCATGTGGTAGTAGGTGATAACAGGAGGTGGAAGGGTAAGCCATAATCTAGTGAAAACTTTCACTTTTGTCAAAGTGAGGTGGAAAACCAACTGTTTACATATTTTCTGTAGACGTGCCACATTCCAGTTACAATTCCAAGCTCAGAGCAGTGATTTTGTGGAAAACTTTGATAATATGATATATTTCATCTACATTTCTGGCATGGTTAAAAAAATGATCAGTTGCAACCTCAAAACAATTTGTGATTTGTGCATTTTTCCTATGGCAGCAAAACCCAGACAATTTCATTGGAAACCTCTTGTTTACTGTACTGTGTAGTGTCCTACACTAGCCAGGCTAACCTCATGTATAAGATGAAGTTATACTGTCCATCAGGGCAAGGTCTGTATACACAGGCCTTTACCCCTGCCTCTCTCCAGCACAGCTGGGGATGGCCCATGATGCGCTGCGCTGTGCTGTGCTGTGTGGTTCTATACGGACAGACTGCTGGCAGAGGTGACAGGTCAGGTCTGTCTGTCTGTCCATATGGGGAAGATTATCAGGTCACACACTCAGCACCCTTCAGCACCTCAAGGTCAACCTACAGCTGCAACAGACACTTGGCATAGAGATGGTGAACAAAGGACTGTATGTGTGTATGTGTGCATGTGTGTTTGTGTGTGCATATACATGTACAGTATGTGGGTCTGAATATGAATGAGTGCTAATATGCAAGTGTGTATTTAAATATGTGTTTGTGTGTGTGTGTGTGTGTGTGAGAGAGAGAGAGAGTGAGAGAGACAGTGTGTGTATGACATTCAGTCACTGTGCTCTCTATTATTTCACATACATACTAACATAAACCCTGTTGGCCTCAGTAAGCCAACCGTGTGTAGAGACACTGAAGCGCATGTGAGAAATGCCTGCAGGAGGCCACAGTACTGTCTCTCAAGCCTCAGGGTGTGTGTGTGTGTGTGTGTGTGTGTGTGTGTGTGTATGTGTGTGCGTGTGTGAGGTGGGGGTGTGGGTTGGGGGGAGTATCTACGAGTCAAAAATAAAAAGTAATAACAGCCCCAGCTGTCGTCTCCAAGCATCTAACTTCATCTCATGAAGATGCAGTTGTTCTGTCTGTCCATCAAGTACTCAGACAACATCAGCAGGACACCACTTGGACTCAAGACTCTAACTAAAGCTCTCTAAAGCTGTGTGAATGGCTCGTGTAATCAGCTCAAATGACTGATACAGCATAGTGCAAACTATTTACGTGCTCTTCCTCTCAAAGCACTCCGGCTGGCCCTCAGAAAGGGGTGCAGTTTTGCCGCTATGTCCACTCTTTGGCAACAGAACATAGCTGTTGTGACTAGTTTATGCACACCATGTTTTCCGCACACAAACACATACAGGCCACATGCGCCTGCTTAGGGAAGGGTTGCTAACCCTCCAGCGCTGCTTTTGAAGGTGATGTTGCCATTACGCATGCTGCAGAAAAGAGTCTGTGTGTGTCTATGTGGCAGTTTAAAATGAAACAAAATCAGAGTGCTTTCCCATTAGAACTTTTTTAGTGTCTGTTCAATGCTACCAGGCTAAAAGCCTTACACGGCGATATCGTCTGGCCGTAAGCGGACGCTGGCTCCACTGGTCTTGCTGAGGCGTCGCTTGTCTTTGATGAAGCCGTTGGCCAGAACCTGGGGACAGGCTACTCCGTCTTCTGGCGGCGGAGTGGGCGCCGAGGTGGTGGTTGGCGTCAGGAAGGCTGGTCTCCCCAGGAAGTCCTCGCCTGTGACGAGGTCCAGGCCCCGGTGGCGCTCCGCAGCCATGTTGACAGAGTTCTGCTGATTGGCCAGACGGTCGCTGTAGGAGGGGCAGCTGGGGTGGGTGTGGCCATGGGAGTGGTTGTGGCCGTGCACAGGCGAAGGCGGGGCCATGCACTGGCTGAAGTCGGGCGGCGGCGAGCACGGCGGCAGAGGCGACAGGCCATGGTGGGGCGACGGCTCGGGCGAGGTGGCGGCGATGGTGGACGGGGTCAAAGGTCGACGTTCGTCCTGGTCCTGCAGCTGTCCCTCTTCACGGTACCTCCTGACGCAGCGGCGGCACTGTTTCCAGGCCAGGTGATAGAGCTCCAGTACACTGAGGAACAGCGACACACCCGCCACGCCCAGCATGAACACGATGAAGATGTTCTTCTCGGTGGGCCGCGAGATGTAGCAGTCCACCTTGTGAGGGCACGGCTTGGTCTCGCACAGGTAGCGTGCTTTCAGGAAGATGCCGTAGGTGAAGTACTGCACCACAATGAACACCACCTCCATCAACAGCCGCACCAGGATACTCAGGATGTAGGTGCGCAGCAGGGCTCCCTTCAAACGGATCTTCGCCGACCCCTCTTGGCTCTTCCCACAATCCTTCTCTTCGTCTTGCGGGTATTTCTTCTCATCTCCTCCTCCATCTCCATCTCTTCCTCTGTCACCTCCTCCACCTCCTTCCTCACCTCCTCCCTGGTCCTCCTGCTCTTTCCTCCTCCTCTTCTCCTCCATGCGGACCGTATGCACGGCGTGGCCCATGTAGACCAGCGACGGCGTGGAGACGAAAATGATCTGCAGGACCCAGTAGCGGGTGTGTGCGATGGGGAAGGCGGCGTCGTAGCAGACGTTCTCGCAACCAGGCTGCTGTGTGTCGCACATGAAGTCTTCCTGCTCGTCCAGCCAGCTGGACTCGGCAGCAGTGCCCAGGACCAGAATGCGAAAGATGAAGAGCACTGTCAACCACACCTTGCCCACTGATGTGGAGTGTTCATGCACCTCTTCTAGGAAGTTACCCAGTAGGCTCCAGTCTGCCATACTCCAAGTCAACCACTAGGGGGAGTCTGCAGGTGATGGGAAAATGACATTTCAGATTTTTCAGTTTTTTTAAAGTTAATTTGCACATATTTATTTGCAGCTGCTTTCAGAATAATATACTGCATGAAAATGTTATGTGTAATTATGTTTATTATTGCAGTTGCTAGCAAGCATTAACTCATAACACAGCAGCACAACTAGGCCCACAGAGTGCATCAATTCACAGATAACCTGGATCACACCATTCTGTCCATGTAGCACATGTTCTCTGCACATAGTGAATGTAATCAATCATAGGACAACAACCTCCAAAATATCAACAATTAATGGCAGTACTAAAACCACAGTCCTTCTCATGTGTCTGTGCCCACTAGTAGGCTCTCTGCACACAGTACTGCTCATAGGCTACAGTAAAATCCACATATTTTCAAAATTCAGCTTTCTTTTCCTTTAACCACTTTATTTGCATGGAAATTGAATGTGGGCATTTCCAACATTTTTGATTTTTAATTTTATTTTACAGATTTTTTGCGGCAGTCAATGCTTTACATTTTTTGTGCAATTTGTAGTCACTGTTTCAAAACTATAAATACAATTGGTAAAATACTGGTCTGGTGTCAATGTCTGGCTATGCCTCTAATTGAGTTTGAAATCCATATTTTTGCTGCTTTTATTGTAGAACTAAAAGTTTATGTTTTGAACATTAGACGTTAGACGTTCATAATTTACATATTGTGTGTAAGCATTTGCAAATAAAGAAACAAACAAAAAAAATCTGTAATTGTGATGTTTTGTGTTTGTTTGGGTCAAGAAAATGTTACATGCAACATCTGAGAATTATACTGTATTTACTGACTGCATATTGCATGAAAATAACAGGAAACGTGTTAATGGTATGGCCACAATGGCCAATGGCCAATATTGTACAAATTGTATTTAAAGTTTTGAAAATGTGACTAGAGAGGAGAATAACTTGTTCAATAGCTTGGGAAAAAAATACAACACTATAAGAGTTTGATTGTCACATTAACAACTTAAATTTGGAAATGTCATTAGGAAGTGAAATAATTTGGCACTACTGTCATGATTTCATATAACAGTGGCACGTAACAATGGAAACATGTGTATTGGTGCTGAGGTGGGTATGTTTACAGGCACTTATGGAAAGTAAAAGACTCTCACTCTTTGTCTCCAGTAAATTTGGTGGAGCTCCTTCCTCTGAAGTCTCTTTCCCAGTCTAATGACAATACTATAATAGAGCACTGCTTTTTAGAGGAAACCACGCCTTCTGACTCCGGGAGCAGTTGCGATACTTTGGCATGCATGGGAATGGATGGCTGGCATGTCAGAGGCATATATTAATAACTCCAAGTATTGACATTGACCCCAATAGCTGTGTGTCTGTGTTTGTGTGTGTGGGTATGTGTGTGTATGTGTGTGTGAGACAGAGAGAGAGAGAGGGAGGGGGAAAGAGAAAGGTAATCTGTGTGATAAAGTATGTGTATATGTATTGTGTATTAAGTATTGTGTGTATGTACAGTGTTTATGTTTATGTACAGTATGAGTATTTATGTGTCTCTGTGTTAATATGTGTGTTTGTGTGTGTTTGTGTGTGTGTGGTGGGGGGAGTATGTGAGCGTATTTGGGTGTCTCTGTTTAAATGCGTGTGTGTGTATGTGTGTGTGTGTGTGTGTGTGTGTGTGTGTGTGTGCATGCGTGTGTTAGCCTAACCCCAAGTAGTTTACTCAGGGGC
>PYXC01000495.1:6120000-6122500 GCA_015244755.2 Tenualosa ilisha | reverse complement strand
GTTCTGGGGGACTGAAAAAATCACACCCCACCTAGGGGTGGTGATATTATAAAAACACTCTAATGCAGGGAAGCATTTTGGATACACACACTAGAGACTTTAGAGCTTCAAGGCCTAATTGAGGAACTGAATTGATCTTGCTCTGAGGAGGATGTAATCTTACGTCAAAAAGTCATTTGTTGCACGCCTTAAATAAAAAAAAACTAAAAATTAAGAAGACGTCTGCTGCACTGGTGTTTGTTTTTGCGTTGTCCTAGTCCTGAAGCACGGAGAACACTTTCCTTTTTCATGAGAACCAGAATTACTTTGGGGAGGAGAAGAGAGTGAAGGGGGAGAGAAAGAGAGGGATGGGAAGCAAGATTGAGGTGGTGGGTGAGGGAGGGAAAGAAAGAAAGAAAGAAAGAAAGAAAGAAAGAAAGAAAGAAAGAGACGCCCATCTCTGCTTGTTTTCTTGGGAAAGCAGAACAATGGTGGTTCTGGACTAGTGGGGTGATACAGTAGATGTTGGAGGACAAAAGCAGTGTGTGTGTGTGTGTGTGGTGTGTGCGTGTGCATGCGTACGTGTGTATATGTCTCTAGGTATATGTGTGGGGGAGTATTCCCACACGAGAATGTGGAACTGCCTTTTTTCCTGCCATTCTTCCAATGCCACTGATCGCCTCTTTTGCTTTGGGATTGAGCTACACTGATTTTCACAGGCAGATACACTGGCAGAACACATACAAGGACACACACACACACACACACACACTTAGTCATGAACACACAGCATTACACTTTTACACACACACACACACACGCATATGCGCATATCCTATCTTCTACTTGTAGGATAGGCTATTCAACATTCATACCCACCTCTGTGTCACACTCACGCACACACACAAATACACACACACAGACACACAAACACACACACACAGACACACCATTACACGCCGCCCATATACAAGACAGAACTAAGCTCTGCTTTCAACTGTTTAAACCCCATGACCCTTTCATATGAAATCTCTCCAACCACTAGCAAGAGTAGAGGCTCAGAGCAATGCTGTGCCCACATCCCTAAAGCTAGTGTGGGTGAGAGAGAGAGAGAGAGAGAGAGAGAGAGAGAGAGAGAGAGAGAGAGAGAGAACAAGGCTGCTGTACAGAGCACCATCTCCCTCTAGGCCTCTAAATATTTACATGTCTTTTTGTCACATGTCTGCACCTCCGCGTTCAATCCCATTTACAGGCAACGGCACTGCTCCTTTGTGTGTGTGTGTGTGTGTGTGTGTGTGTGTGTGTGCGTGAGTGTGTGTATGTGTGTGCATGTGTGTCTGAGTGAGCGTGTGCGTGTGTGTTTGTGCGTGTGTGAAACATAGAGATGTGTGGTGTGTGTGTGTGTGTGTGTGTGGTGGGTGTGTGTGTGTGCGTGTGTGAGCGTGTGTATGGTGTGTGTGGTGTGCTGAGTGGAGTGGCGCGTGTGTGTGTTTGCGCGTGTGTGAAACATAGAGATGTGTGTGTGTGTGTGTGTGTGTGTGTGTGTGTGTGTGGGCACGCACATAGGCGGGTGTGCATATGTCTTTGTATGTTTGTGTCAGAACTTCATTAATGCTGAGTGACCTAATGGCTATTCTTTCTTGCTTCCCTTTTATTGTATTAAAATGTTACAATGTGTGATAACCAAACGTTGACCCAATGCCAAGGCCTCTTGTGGAAGATAAAATCAAAACATGGAGTGACCTACTATTTATACGCGTATTACGTTCAAAGCGTCTTGAGATTTGAATAGACATTTCCCTTCCGATTTCCCACTGGGGATTACTACTTGGTGAGGAAGAAGTAGCTAACAGTGGTTATCCCACGAGAAGAAAGCCCTCAGCGACACCCTGTAATCCTTATTCTTAGCCCTTTGCTTTCACAGTTTATTTTAAGTTTTGCGTGCACACTTTATCTTAATGTCTTGTTAGGTTTACATGATATGGACAGTGCTGCCACCAACACTGATACAATGACATGCTCACACTGTGAGTGTGTGTGTGTGTGTGTGTGAGAGAGAGAGAGAGACAGAGAGAGAGAGAGAGAGAGACCGAAAAATAACTGAGATCCCTGGCCTCTAAACATTTTCAGTCAAATCTCTCTCTCTCTCTCTCTCTCTCTCTCTCTCTCTATTCTGGACACAGTCTCTCTGTCTCTCTCTCCCCTTTGCTCTGTCCCTCTCTCTCTACTCGTCTCTTCACACCTCTGGGTGTTTGACAGAGTGGTAATGCTGAATGGAAAGCCTGGCTGAGGGACAGCAGTAGGGGCTGAGTGTTACTGTTACTGATTAAAGTCACCCCCAGTTAACAGCGGCAGCGTGACCTACACCAACACCGTCCCTCACCAAGGCTCCTAACCCAGGTTACACTTTCAGTAAAGTTCTGTCAGCCTGGTGATTTTTTAAATATAAGAATAATATATAATAACCATAATTTGATATAATAATACGTTAGTAAATAATAACAATAATATTTTAGTAGTA
>PYXC01000495.1:6052500-6115000 GCA_015244755.2 Tenualosa ilisha | reverse complement strand
TTTCTCAAATCTTTACATTTACATTTACATTTTGCACTTAGCAGATGCTTTTATCCAAAGCGACTTACAAAAAGAGGATAAACATTCAAGCTACACAATTAAAAAATAACTAAGAGTGCACATTCCCAACATTACATTTGCAATTTTTTGAAATGGAAGTGCAAGAGTGTAATAAAAGTGCAGTTTGGAAATGCATTCCTGGTATTCAGAAATTTTAAACCAGGAGATATTCTTGGAAGAATTTCTTGAAGGTGGAGAGGGTATCTGTTGCTCTGGTAGCACTTGGAAGGTCATTCCACCAGCATGGAACAACAGATGAGAATAGTCTGGACTGACCTGTGCGAGGCCGTGCCAGACAATATTCCATGGAGGAGCGAAGTGGCCGGAGGGTAACATAGGGCTTTAAGAGGGTATTAAGGTAGATGGGAGCAGATCCATAAATCACCCTGTAGGCCAACATTAGTGCTTTGAATTTAATGCGATCAGCTAAGGGTAGCCAGTGGAGTTCAATGAACAGAGGTGACATGTTCTTTTTGTGCAGCTGCATTCTGGATCATCTGTAGCGGGCTCACAGCACAGGTTGGAAGACCTGACAGGAGGGCACTGCAATAGTCAAGGCGAGAGATAACCCCCTTGGGTCACCCCTGTGGTGAGGTGGTGTAGCACAGATGTTTGCCCTAGCCATGACACATTGAACGATTCAATGATAGGATTCAAACCAGGAGTACGCTTTGCCATTGATGCCCATGTTTGTCAGTTTGTCTTCAGTGGAGTGGCCACTTTTGAAGCCAGATTCATACAAATCCATTTTACACAAGTCACACAAATCCACTGTACACAGAAATCCATTCATTTCTCACACAAAATCTTAAATGCCTCACATCTCCTGTAAAATGAAACACTGTAGTCTAATCATCCAGGATGGTAGGGTGGTATATCTTCATTGCACAATGCTGTTAAAATAAACCCTTACACATTATCACAGGAACATAGAAGCCTCTGATTGTGTGTGTGTGTGTGTGTGTGTGTGTGTGTGTGTGTGTGTGTGTGTGAGTGCTTGAATAATTGTGCTTGTTTGGTGCTGGTTTGTGCCATGTCACACCTCCTCCTCAGCTGCCCATGGAAGCACTGATTAAATGCCTCCACCTTTTTTGGTGTCAGTTTATGTGTGTGTGTGTGTTTGCGTGCATGTCTATCTGTCTTCCTATGTGCTTGTACAAGAATACAAGAGTATGTGTGACCCTTAGGGTTAGACCAAAAAGTTGTTCTCATACATTTCTTTTGATTTTGTGTGTGTGTGTGTGTGTGTGTGTGTGTGTGTGTGTGTGTGTGTGTGTGCGCGCGCCACATAACACCACAGCCTCTACTTTAAGGCACCTAAAATGGTTGTGAAGGCGCTGGTGTCAGCGGTGCCAAGGCCAGCTGGTGATGATCTATGTCGCCACCCAGACTCTGGAGGCATGTGTGCCCTCTTAGAGGGTCGAGTGGGTGCAGCGCATCGCATGCACCCACACACAACCCAGGTGTTAGAGTGCAGTGTTACTGATACAGTGAGATGAGAAGCAACAGATCGTGTGTGTGTGTGTGTGCGTGTGTGTGTGTGTGTGTGTATACGTGTGTGTGAGGGCGTGCTTGTATTCTCTTGTCTCTTTGTGTGTGCTGACAAATTGCTGTCTCACAAGTTTTTCATTGTGTCACTACTTCATTTCTCATATTGTCTAATGGATAAATGGCCTGAAAAGCCTAAAGCAAACGCAGGGACACCCCCCTCTCGGGGCCAAAGGCGAACGCAGGGCCACAGGTGACCCCCCTGGCCCCCCACACCCCCCCGTCTGGCCGTCCGCAACTCCTATGGGCGCTCCAGGTCACCGCACTCTTTCTTTTCCTGTCTCGCCCCTTTCTTTTTTCGTGCCCCCTGGGGAACAATGGGCACAAGGACAGCGGCTCTCGCCACTCAGCGAAAGGCTTTATTGTTGGAGTCTGCTCCCCTCACAAAAGATGTGCTGATAAGTCTGAAGGCAGCCTTTTTCTCAGAAGTGACATCTGAACTCAGCACTGAGAAGAGACAGACATCTGAGTGCATGAAACAAACCAGACGGGCTGGCAAGCGAGTGCCACATTTCCCCTGAAATCTGAAAGATGAAAACAGACATGGGCCTACCGGTAAATGCGGTCAGACATTTATCCAACGCAAATAAATTATGGGTGAATTAAGGGTGAATATTTGTCAGTCCCTTTTATTTGATCTTTTAACACACTTGACTCTAGATGTTTTTTTTTTATTTTCTTTGCCATGTGCCCTGCATCCACTAGTTAGTAGGTACTTTTCTTCAAAGTGACTTATTCTACAAAACACATGCTCATCAGTGGTGGTGTACTTGTGAAGGGTTAAACCCTTTTCTTAACCCTAGGTTTAAAACATAAATATAGAAACCTACTACAGCTGTCAGTCCCTTGCTTGACAAGTTCCTCGGGCAGAGACACAACAAAGCTGGGAGTGTTCATTAGGAACAATTCACTTTGTGTCGTATTAGTTCCTTAGTTCCTTATGACGGCACTTACTGACTATTGTCATTAGTAGTTTCAAGATTTGATCTCTGACTAAAATCTCTCATGCTTACTGGAATCGCCAGTCATTAGGTATTACTCATTTTCGTCCTGCTCAACAGCACCCAACACAGGCATCTAAACCCATGCATCAACTCATGGGTGACTTAACATGTCAACATGTGTGTGTTTACAGAACAAACGCAGGCCACTTTGTAGATGACACACTGTAAAAGAGAACAGAACATTAGAATGGCATTCGTGGTTGTTCATTTGGCCAGTTGATTGTTATTACTTGCATTAAGGTAAAAGCAGTGTCTGTGAGTCACTGCTCCAGTCTGCTGTGACAAATAGCTTAAGGGCACTGCGATGCATTTAACTTAGCACCCAAGTAGAGAGGAAGACAGTGAGACGCCTGTGACACTTCAAACTGAATTACAGGGAAAGTATTCAGGGCAACAACAGGACTAACCTCACTCTCTTTATGAGCATGTAGTCTACTAACGCTATTCATAGAAATATCCATTTAGAATTACCTGTTCAAAAATGTTTCAAGATTATGATTCAATTATCAATCATTCAATTTCTGTAAGCTAAATATTATGTCAGTTACCAGTGATAGACATTAAAAATTCATTGTATGGAATTCACTGTATTTCTGTAATTTCAACTATTTACTAAATAATTTCCATACTTGACAAGCAAGGGACTTCTCCTTTGATTCCATTCCATTATCAATCCATAGCCCTGTGTGTATCAATCCATAGCCCTGTTTGTTTGAGGCCACCAAGAGCTGTCTGTAGGAAAATGAACCAGAAAATTTGATACAACATAGAACAATAACGGCAGCTAGTGTTAACTGAATGGGGCATAGGAAAATTAACTGAAAGTAAGTCATTGTGCCCCATTCCACTAGTGTCATAGCTGCAGGTTAACTATACAGTCTACACTGCTACACTGTATCAAATATTCTCGTTCTTATTTCCACAGACAGCACTTGTACCTCCAACAACAGGGCTATGGATTGATTCACACCGTTTTTCTCCTTTAAGTGAAATATCACATTTTTTTATACCACCACAGTTTTGATACTACTGTCTTAATGCATTAGCACAATGTACTCTAAATTACCACTTCTAGTTCTATCCCAGAATTCAACCCACATCAACATTCATAGCCTTATTTTGCCTAGAGGTAGACCAGTATTAATCTAGTGGTTAGCTATGTTGTGTCCTCTGAAGCAGTGCAGTGTTACCATATTCCTTAAACTCACATGCTACACACATTCACTCATACAAGCTACATTAATACATGTAAGACACACACACACACACACACACACACACACAGCAGTGAAAAGAAAGAATCCAATCTAAAACATTCTTTGTTTACATTTGTTCTTATTATATGGTAATAAATAAGTTACTTCTTAGTTTTGCCATCTCCAGAGGAAAAAAAAACAGAACTGGGTTGAACTAAGGACTTACTTTTGATATCAAGGGTATATTTGAAAGTGAGTGTTGAAGCACAGGATCTACCCCCTCTGTCAACCTCTGGCAATTACAAATAGTTTCTTTGACTTAGACCAAAATACTATGACTTTTCTCATTCCTGTCTTAAATAGACGTAACACTGGCTTAGTCTTAACATCCGATTTACTAATATTTGTACAAAAGACCTCTTGTTTCACTTGAGTGTTCCTCATGGGTGAGCCATGGGACTCTCAAAGCCAAACTGCTGCCAGGACAGGCAGAGGCAGTGGTATTTTTGTAATTGCAGGCCTCGTGGTACGATGCAGACCATGAGATAAGACAGGCAGAGTGTGAAACCAAGCATAGATGTCTGGTCATCACCCCCTATTTTTAAAATGTGACATGCAAAACACCAAGAGTATGTGTGTGTGTGTGTGTGTCTGTGTGTTTGTGTGTGTGTGTGGGGGGGGGGGACAAAGTGCGCACAAAGTGCACCTCCTCCCACCAACAAGACCACTGAAACCTGAAGTTTGAAACACTGAAGTTTGTGTGTGTGTGTGTGAGAGAGAGAGAGAGAGAGAGAAAGTTGTATAGACAAACTTGTACCTGATGTAAACAGTGGGCATGGGTATATAGAGTCATAGGACACCTGATTTGCCTTAAGATACAGGTGCTATGTGATATTTGCCTATGTACAGCAGATGACCAGTACATTGTCAGCTAGATCAAAAATCTAAATCAGAATCAGGACCATGCTCTCTTCCCAATTACTGTTTTTTTCTACAGTCAATGTATGGTATCAGAAAAAGTAAGGAATAAGGAATGTACAATACACTGACATAATACAAATACAGACATAATACAATATCCATTGTCCAATATCCAATATCCAATATTTATTGTCTTACTGATGCAGACTCATCAGACACTGATGCAGCACCTCCGCCTGTCTAAGAGTAGCCGTAACTAGAGTGGGTGCTCTGTACAGGGATGACACTGTTCTTCAGTTCTGTGGGGACTGTGTGGTTCTGTCCTATTGTTTTGATGTACCTGAATACTAAAACAATTAGAATCAGATCCCCGATGTAATGTCCCAGGAAATGTCCCACAGTATAATCATAAATTATTTATGAACTGAATGTAAATACAGACAGCGGAGGAAGTGTTGGGAGGGGGAAATTTATGTTGTGTTGAAAGAAATGGCAGGTCTCACATTTTGCGTCGAAAGCCCACAGAGAAAAGGAAATCCTGTGGAGAAAACCTGGAGCCAAAAATTTGCCCTACAAGAACAGGCCAAACATTGTCCCGCATGGATGAGGCCTGAGAATGAGAAGCATTGGCGGGACGTGCCAGGCTGCTTGTCCTGGCGCCAGGTGACTGAGACTGGCATTTCTCATCTGGGTGAGGTTGCTTTCCCACACAGCACAAAGTGCCCCTGCAATCTTCTTTGACAGGGAAAAGGACACTCAGTGGCTTGATGGTGGTAAAGCAGTCAGTGCCCAGCCTTGAAGAACTACCAGACAAATGATGACAGCCCTCAGCAAAGTCCTAAGTCACGACTGTTTTATACAGTATAAAGTGCTATACCGTACTCCGGATCCATGATCACATTAAATGTCCAATATCTACTTAAATATATCTGTGCTCAGAAAATATATTTAAATATATCCCTGTTCAGGAAATATACATAAAGAGAAATATGGGAATAGCTTTCTGGACAAAGTCATAATCTAAAATGTATCCAGGTCTGCTTTGTAATATGCCAGCACATTGTAGTAAGTGTAAAGAAGCAATATGAACCTCCAGTTTTTTGAGGTACAAACTATCTTCTGAAACATTGTTGTTTTTTTTTACTGCATAGTAACTTCATGCAAATTAAGTGTGATTTGAGGGTGGCAACAATCTGTCCTCTCGACTACAGCTCCCAGCAGTTTGACCAATGCTCCCACTCTTGCATGGGATGGAAGTGGAGTGAATCGGCTAAATCCTCCTTATTGTAGCCGGCATCCATGGCATGCAGAGAGTACAGAGAGGAGAGGGAGCCACCCTACAAGCTTCAAAAGAGCATGGCTAGAATTGAGATTAATGGGCTTAGGCCAGGAGAAGCCCAGAGGGACGCCACTGTCATCAGTATCATACAGGAATTGTTTTACATCCACCCCTCCATTTACCTTGGGAGACAAGCATGCATGTTTAAATTAAATGCCTTATATACCTTGAAACCCTTTTTTTACTAATGGGTCCTTGAGGGAAACAGACACCATTGATTTATTATAAATTTATTAGACGTTTTTAATTCAACTCCATGGATAAATATACTTCATTTGTCCTACATTATCTCTCCAGAAACCATACTAGGCGACATGAATACTTTCCACACCCATGCGACAAGTAAGAAGTCAACTTTAATAGAATTAGGGTGTTGGTGAGAGAGCACTGGCAGTACCTGCACTTATCTTGAAATTGTCAATGATGTGCCGTACATGTCAGAGTCAAAAGTGTAGTCAATTCCCCAGTTTGGATGTTCAGACAGATAAAACTAGTAGTAATGAAAACGTCACACAAAATGTCACCTGTTGTGACAGGTGATATCAAAAAGCATGATGTCTGTCTGGTTGATATTCCTTTTAGAGCTACAATCTTAAAAAAGAGTTATAAATATAAATATATATATGGAAAAAGTATTGCTGATTTTTTTTATTTTGTATTACTTAGTTAGGATAGCTAATAGTAGACTACTGTATACTCTTTCCTGCCCACTTGGCCTTCAATTTGTGATTCTGCCATATCCCTCTCCCTTTCTTCCCTCTTTTTACTTCTCTCTCCCTCTCTTTCACTTTACTCTGCCTCTATATTCTATTTATCCTCTCTCTCCTATTAGAATAACCCTCTCTTTTTCTCTCCGTAACTCTGTTCTCTATTGGTATATTGTCTGTCTCTCATTAGAGTGCGAGTTGCCTCTGCTGTGCTTTCCACAGTCGCTACTGCTAGTCTCTGCATCTTTTTTCTACTACAGAACTGTTCCTCACTCCACCCCTTTTTTTCTGTCTTTCCCTCTCTCCCTCAGTCTTACTTTCATTTTTTCTCTCTGGCTCCGTGTTTCGTCTTCTCGCTACCACCCTGTGTGGTTTTGGGCTGTCAGCTAAACGGGGGCGTCAGGAGCAGGAAACGTGTGGCGTTGGGGGCGACAGCGTGTAGGCAGATCGGGCGAAGATACTTTTGTTTGTGGGCCGCTGCTGATCTGCGTCGGCCGGCCACTACTCCGCGCCCTCACGCCTCAGCGGGTGCGCTCAATAGCCGCCGCGCGCTCCACCATGACATCATGCTTTTGTGTCAAATCCCTGCGCCATTCACATCTGGACCCCGCGGCTTAGCCCGACAGCGCCGCAGTATCAACAAGTAGTACCTTTAAAGCAAGCGCCTAACGCACTTTAAAGGCACTACTTAACACACTTATGGCACAGACATGAGTCCAGACAAATATAGCACTGTAATGCAGGACATAATGTCTATATCTGAGTGGGTTATGCTGGCCCTTCAAACATGTCCTGACCTGGCCTACTCTTAACACATAGATATGTGAAGGACATGGCAGAATTCCAACCAATCAGTAGGGCAGAAAATGTGAACAATCCATATCCAGCCTTTAAGGTTGATTTTTGATTAGACAGATATTTGTCTAGTTTAGTGGTTGATAAATACTTTTTTCCATTTTGTTTTGCTCTAAGAATATTGGAACTTTTACATTCATTCCAATGCATTTCATTGAAAGTGAATTTAAATTGATAGAATTATACTGTATCTATCGTGAGGGAAATTTAGGAAAATGAAATAATCGTGCGTCTTGTGTGCGTGTCGGTGCCATGGCGGAGTGGGATGGTGGTTGGTGGTCAGTGGTCAATGGGCTGATGGCTTGACCTCCCCAGCACTGTGGTGATTGCGTGTTGATAATCTGCTGATGAGATGTTTTTGGTCAGGCAGCAGAAAGGGCAGCTCTTATTTCTCCACTGGGCTGCCCTTTACTCTGCCCTCCCCGACCCCTCTCTCTCTCTCTGTCTCTCTCTCGCTCTCTCTCTCTCTTTCTCTCTCTCTAACACACAGACAGACATGCCTTCCTTGCTGCCATACACACACACACACACACACACATATATGAAATTCTTTAAACCATGAGCCATAACCAGTAAATACCAACTCAGTACACTTACCTAGATGTACAAATGCATGCAAATTCAACTCAACAAAATAATTTACTGTATGTTCAATGGTAGGACTTTTGTAAGTGAGTTGATGATGTATGTTAGTGAGTGACAAAATCTTCGCTTCACTGTGGCTCCAGTGCCCTACCCACCCCTATGTCCTATCAGCCAATTATGAAGCAGAGTTTAATATATATTTAATGTCTGCTCTCTGATTGGAATAGACCCATCTTGTTCCAGTGGTTGGTGGGAGGATGTGTCCTTGTTTTCTGATGATGGCTGAAGACCACTAGCCTGGCTAGCACCGCCTAGTACCTCAGCTCATTATTGCATTGCACTACAGTACTTGTCAGGGTACCAGTCTCCAAAGGCTTTGGTTTTCTCAACTACATTTCTTAGCATTTTAGCAGCTAACAGAAATTGAAGGCAGAACCAACAGGTTTCAAGTTCAAACAAAGTACCCACCCACCACTTTGCAAACTTATGCCTATCAAGAGTGTCCAAACTCCATGCACTAAATAAAGCGAAGTGGAAGAGTCTGGTCCATCAGGCTTCACCAATTTCCAAGAATTTCCTCACGAGTGCCACAGAGATATGTGCCACTGTTGCCCCCTGGTTTGGCTTATATTTATGTGTGTGTGTATCTGTGTGTGTAGACTATGTATGTATAAGAGAATATATTTATCTGATGGAAATATGTGACCCTGGGTTCATGGGATCTTGATAAACTCTTCCTGTTTGAATAACAGTCATGGGACTGCGTAGAGTTACGGAGTGGGAACATAAACACCGCCCTCTCGGAATGGCACAACAGTTTAGTCTCAAGGGGAACAGGCAAAGCAAAAAAAGACCTCACCATGGCATCTGTGTCAGGCACTGAATACTTAACAGAACAATATTTTCTTATAATAGCTTATTTCACCAGAAATGACTAATCCAATCATCAATCAATTTTTTTTTCAATTTCTCTCAGGATGTGTGTCCTGTTTATATTCAGAATTCTGGCCTATTTCTATGTTCTACTAATCTTTTTACATGCAGTTATCCAGAATACACTTTAACCAAAATCAACTGATTATTTTTATTTACATGGGGCATATATGCTGCACAGGTATGAGACCCATGGTGTTGTTAGTCCCTTGTTCCACTTACGTGTGACTTGCATCTACCACATGATCAGGCATGTTACAGCATGGACTGAGATGAGATGCTGTGCTGTCTTTTCAAATAACAGTGGAGCTCATGGGCATTGTTGTTTCGGCAAGTTTGAGTCATTCATTAGCCTGCGTTCTGACACCCCCCACCCCCCTTCATCACCTTACTGTGCTGCAGAGGACAGAGTTTGCATGAAATGCTCTTCCGATGAATGAATGCTGGGCTACCAGTTTGTTTATCTGCTGTTGCCAGGCAGCTTTTTGAAAACTTTTAGTGTTGGGCCTTCTTAGACTCACTTGCAGTAGGCGTATATGTGTGTATTAATGTGTAGGCCAGTGGTCAGGATTAAGGTCAGATATGTAGCTGTATTGTTAATTGTTAACCAGAATGTGTTGGACCCTCAGTGTATGATTGAGTTTCAGATGTTCAGTCAGTTCTAGCATTATGAATGCTCGAAAGTTCCCAAAACTATCATTTGTCTGGCAGTTTAACCTTGAAAATGCTGGTTGGTTGAGGGGTTGCTAGCATACAGTGCTAGGTTTGTTTGGTTTGAAAGCTTTATTTGCATACCTTTAGGGCTTTGGTTTAATAGTGTTGTCAGCATAACTGTACCAGAGATGGGTTGATTTGAACGAGATTTGCTAGCATACTTCCACAATTGGGTTAGATTGGCTTGAGAGCGTTGTTAGCATACCTATAGCATTGGTTTCTTTGGTCTGGCTTGAACACATTGCCAGCATACCTGTAGCGCTGGGTTAGTTTGGTTTGCAAAGCGCTGTTAGCATACCTGGGAATGGGTTGGTGCTACCCAGTGGCACTATCACAAACGCTGCCACTGTGGCTGCTGCTAGTATATGTGTGTGTGTGTGTGTGTGTGTGTGTACCTCTATTGTCTCCCGCGTCACCGCTCGTCGCTGGCTGAATAAAGGCTGTCTGGCTCCCAGCTTAAATATTGCAGCAAACTAAAAACCAACCATCAGAGCTGATCCACTCACTGCTGCTCACTGGGGCGACAAGTTTGGGCTGGGCCTTAGGTTAGGAGCCCGCAGGGAAAAAGTTCACCTCATACTGCTGGTGCCAGAAGGCGAGAACACACGCAATTACTGCACTGGACCTCTCTACTGTGGCAAGTTGCCCGTTCTTTTGACTCTTTTACACGAAGAGAGAAACAAATACTTTTTTAGGTATTCAACAGGGCGAGAGTGAACAAGTGGAGTTGTATGTTAACGTCGTTTTTGCAGGTTGTTGCTTTTTGACGATTTCTCTTTATTCGCTTTTGTTTCGAGATTTTCCTGATGGATGCTTTTCCATTGTTGCTTGAGTGTAGGGAGAGGCATACAGTCATGCCCTCTCTGTATGCCCTGATGTTATTTTTGAGTGGCACAAACAGCTATTCCTGTATTAAAACAATCTAAAGTCGCTTAAATTATCTTTACTGTTAAACATTTTGTTGTTGTTGTTGTACTTATTTGAAATAATCCTTCAATGCCTCCAGGAAATAGCTAGAACTATTGATCTGTAATTCAGTAATTTGGGAGTTTCGATGGACTTACATAGAGGTGTGTGTTGTGTTGTGTGTTTCTGTAACGGTACTGATGATGCTCAAGTTCAGCTCTCTGTTGGTGTGTTGGGCTGCTGCTGGTGTTTGCTAACACATACTATTGTGCCACAACTAATGGGCCATTCTGCTCTCCTCTGTCACAGTGCTGAGCCATTATGGGGGACTGGAGCTTCTTGGGTAACATTTTAGAGGAAGTTAACGAGCACTCAACGGTCATCGGCCGGGTGTGGCTCACCGTTCTCTTCATCTTCCGCATCCTGATCCTGGGCACAGCGGCAGAGTTTGTGTGGGGCGACGAGCAGTCGGATTACGTGTGCAACACCCAGCAGCCAGGTTGCGAGAACGTCTGCTACGACGAGGCCTTCCCCATCTCGCACATCCGCCTGTGGGTGCTGCAGATCATCTTCGTGTCCACACCATCGCTGGTATATGTGGGCCACGCAGTGCATCATGTGCACATGGAGGAGAAGCGCAAGGAGCGCGAGGAGGCCGAGCTCAGCCGTCAGCAGGAGGCAAACGAGGAGCGCCTGCCCCTGGCACCCGACCAGGGCAGCGTGCGCACCACCAAGGAGACGAGCACCAAGGGCAGCAAGAAGTTCCGGCTGGAGGGGACACTGCTGCGGACCTACATCTGCCACATTATCTTCAAGACGCTCTTCGAGGTGGGCTTTGTGGTGGGCCAGTACTTCCTGTATGGCTTCCGGATCCTTCCACTGTACAAATGCAGCCGCTGGCCCTGCCCCAACACGGTGGACTGTTTCGTGTCACGGCCCACTGAGAAGACGGTCTTTATCATCTTCATGCTAGCTGTGGCGTGTGTCTCGCTCTTCCTTAATTTTGTGGAGATCAGTCACCTGGGCCTGAAGAAGATCCACTTTGTGTTCCGGAAGCCTCCGCAGGTGCAGGGTGAGGGCCGTGGCTCGCCGGAGAAGGTCCTGCCCGTGGGCGTGTCCTCGCTGCAGAAGGCCAAGGGCTACAAGCTGCTGGAGGAGGACAAGGCCACCGCCCACTTCCTGCCACTGACGGAAGTGGGCATGGAAGCCGGGCGCCTGCCCTTCCAGGCGTGCAGCGAGAAGGCCGAGCAGGCGTCTGCCCCACCGGAGGACGAGTCCAAGGTGTATGATGAGACGTTGCCCTCGTACGCGGCCACGACAGGCGGCGCAGCGGCGATGGTTGCGGTCTCGAGTCAGGACGAGGAGGAGCTGGATTCGCCACTAGAGGCGGAAGCCACAGATACGATAGAGGACACACGACCCCTGAGCAGCCTGAGCAGGGCCAGCAGTCGCGCGCGCTCCGACGACCTTACCGTATGAGTTGCTCCCCATCTTACCCCTGCTCCGCTCCACAGCACAGAGATGACGCCCACCCCCCCACCCTCATCAACAGCAACCCCTTTACCCTTCCCATCAACAACCAAACAACAGCTTCCCCCCCATCACCCCCTGCTCAACACCACCCTGCGCCCCACAGTTGCTGCCACAGTTATCCCCCCCCCACCCCAACTCCTCTGTGATGACATTTAAATACCAGTTTGTTATTGGGAGGAAAAATACTAAAGGATTCTAAAGATAAAAACACAGGTTTAAGAAAGACAAACAAAACATGCTGTGCAATTTTGAGAGGGAAGAAACTTGAGTTCATTTTTATACAGCAGTATTTTTTTTTTTTTACTGTTTTTATCAAACAGAGAAAAAAACTAACCTAACTAAAGCCAGAGAGGCTCTTTCAGTACGCTTCAACCTGACAGAGAGCGAGAGAGAGAGAGAGAAATAAAGAAAGAAAGAAAGAAAGAAGGGCAGGAGATACTATTCAAGGGGGATAAAATACTATTTTTAAGAGGCACATTTTCTATCAAGAGTTTTAACGATACCATAAGATAAAAAACAGTAGAAAAAAATTCCGCCGCTTCTGATGTTTACATTCTTCTGGGTTAGCCATGAAGCCGGATGTTGTACGGGATGTTTTTATTGATGCAGGTTCTTTCTGCATCGCTGTCAGGGCAACATCACATCACCTCAAACACTGAAGCACACATGCACACACATACACTTACATTCATACACACACAAACACCCACACACTTACACACATACTCACCACACACCAACTACACACACACATGCTTCACAATCTCTATGGAGATAGAACATGTGGTAAAGTGTGTGTCATGGCTTTAAGCATTTCTACTCTGTATGTGTGAGGTGAGACAAATATTAATGGACTCATTGCACAGTTACTCATGGCAGATAGTCAATATAAATATATAAATATATAAATATATTAATATATATAAGATGGCCACTGCTTTAATGTCAGGTCAAAATATTATATAATTTTATGTTGTTTGCTTTCTAGTCACAAGCATGAGAACCATAAGACAGTTTAAAAGGCAAAGACCCTTGAAAGTATTTTTGACGCTAAGTTTGTTAGCCATAGCCGTGCGCACAGGCCGAGCTCTCCTCTTGCCCTGTGCAGGCAGCCATGCTGATGATAAAGATCACGCCCGATCAGCACAATGTATTGTTGAACTAGAGACAATAAAATAACAGCCATGACTGAACTAGGCGTCCTTGCTGAGCGCTAAAGAAAACAACGCATCAGAGCCGACTTCCACCAGCCCGCTCCACTGTCCGCTCCCCCGGCCAGTCCGAGCTGGACTTTAGATTTCAAAACGAAAATGTAAATACCCAACAAGCAGAAATGCAGGCGATCCAAACTGATAGAATTTACCAACTGAGACTGCCAGATGTATTTAAATATGTTACTGTTGTGTGTTTACAATGTCCAAGTAGGTAAAGTATGTATTAGAGGATGGAAAAAATAATGTTTTTTTTTTCTTTTTTTTTTTTTGCAGGTTTGCTGCAAAATGATTCACATTTTTTGTTGTATCTCCGTCGACTTTTCATGGCAAATTTGTATTCCCCAAGGGCCATTTTGATCTAGCTTGTGTTTTAAAGGAGGTTTGTTGTCATTTGTTTTTGTTTCGTGTTTTTTTTTTAACACCTTATTGTTACTAGCACTGGAATAATTTTTCAGATTTCAGGTCCCAGATTCCAGTTTTTCAGCCCCAAAGTGCCATTGACTACACACAGACAGCAGTTCTTTGAAACACAAACACAAACACAGACACAGACGCAAAACAAGTGCTAAAGCAGTTCCCCTGGGATGACCTGTGCAAATACCACTGTTGAATGTTAAATCTTGATTAACATGAGGAACTTCTATGGTTGTGTGTGTGACTGTGCCATCCCTCTTGTTCTTTATAGTGATTGGTGTCATTTCTTTCTTTTTTTTCAGGAATAATCCTCTTTGAGTTCCTTGTTATGGATTTCATGTTAGTTTTTCTTGACTGTAGCATTGTCAGGACACAATTCTGCTGTCTGGTCGGAGGGGGGAGTGATTGACTTTCTGCCTCTCTCTTAAAAAACAAGACCACTATCTAGACAATTTTTCAGATTTCCATACATCCATACAACAGAATCGCATACACATGCATACACATGTACACAAACACATTGCCGTCTTCAGAAAACATTTTAAATGGCCCTGTAATTTCAACTCTGTGCCTTAAGCACTTTTTATTTCAGATGCATTCAAGTGTCACGAGTTGTATAAACACAGCGACGACAAAGCCGATGAGTGTTTGCCGACACAAACACACTAGTCAGCTCTCCGTGTGCCCGCTGAGAGGTTCCTGGCCACACGATTTGTCACGGTGATGTCTTGCCTCAGTTTCTCCGTGGCGACATCCACTCTTCACCAAGCAGCGCTAGTAGCAGCAACTCATGACTCAAGACTCAAGATCACAGGCAGACACACATACATACACACACACACACACAGAGTGCAATTATCAGTGCAGCAGTAAGCTTAGGCTCCTAGCAGAGATCAGGAAAGAAACAGGTTGCCGGGTCAGAGGTTAAAGTTAGAGTATCCTTGCATAATATTGTAAAGGAACAGAAACCTGTGCAGAGGTGGACCACTACTAGTACTTGACCTGGTTCTAAATGCAAATCAGAAAAATGAACCAGTTACGTTTCTTAATGAGACTAAGAGAAGGGCATTCAACCCCAACACCACCCCACCTCACCTGCCCACCAAAGTCCACACTCTCACACCCCCTCCACAGCAGGTCCATGTTGGTGTCACGTTTTTGACAAATTCTTTTCTTCATTTTTATTATCAGAAATAATTTTCTCTTTCTTAGAAGAAACAAAAAGAATCAAGCAAAACGTTGTACTAACTTGTAGTCCATTTTGCTCCTAGTTGCATGCAAGTATCACCTTTTTGCAAACTGTGAATGAAGCCAATAAAAAGTCCGGTGTGGTCAATGTGTCAGTGTTAGTGCATCACTCCCGATTTATCTGTCTCTCCCTATACAACACACACACATACACACACACACACACACAGCAATAATGTCCTTCTCATTTTAAAATGTAGTATTTCCATTAGTGTTTCCACTTACTTGCACTTGTTACAGCAAACGAGGCAGGGCCCCAACATAACCCATAACTAGATAAAGCAGGCCAGTCAGTTGTAGCACATAATGCAGATGAAGCAGGGTGCCAAAAGCATTGGTTAAGAAAAGCCCCAGTGTCCTCTGTCCAATAGTTTTCTTCGTCAAGGCTGTTTTACTGCCCCCTACTGTTCAGACAGTGTGACTACAACTATCTTGGCAATGGGCACTTCTACTGATAACCGGAGAACAGGGTTATTGTGATGAACTGATGATCAGAGGTGGGCATCCCTGCTTCAGAGTGTAAAATGTCTGAGAACATGACCCAACTATTCCCTAAAGCAGCTGAACCAGCTTAATTAGCACAGCCCTCAACATCAGGTACAGTTCAACAGTTCAGGTAAAGTGCTTCTGTAAAGTTAACACATCAATTATATCTGTTAAACACACCAACATGAATAGGTATGTCAGGTGTGTTTGTGTGTGTGTGTGTGTGTGTGTGTGTGTGTGTGGTGTGTATATGTATTTGGGGGGCGTGGGAGCAGTGTGAGCGTGTCATATGCAGCCTAAACCAAAGGTGTGAATAAACATTTCCTCTTTTACACAGTGCACACACACACACTCACACCCAGAGACACATGCTCACTACGAAGTGAGCAAGCAGCAAGCACACTGGTAGGGTCAAAGAGCTATCGCAAGAGGAAAAATTCAAATGTAAGATTTATCTGATATTGATCTCTTCAGTCTTAAGACTACTGACCTGCAAATAGAAACGTTTTACATGACAGCATTTTCATGCACTATATTATACTGTACATGTGTAATCTAATATGCTTATGGATGAAGGACTGCTTCTTGTTGAGATCAGCCTCTTCTCAGCTGAATTTCACTGCAAAGTCCTCTCAGTTATTGGAGTAGAACTGCTCTGACTGTAGGAAGGATATATAGTTGTTGGTAAAGCATCTCCAAGTGTGCCCTTGCCTACTAAGGGCTAGAGGTGATAGAAATAGTCTGGATAATGGGCATGTTTGTCTGACCCCACTCTCAGGATGGCACCTCCAACAAACATGGACACATCAGACACACCAGGTAAGCAAAGCCAGGGCCTTGACAAGACAATACGTCAAAAAAGTGTTTGTGTGAGGAGTTTGTGCTTGGAAAATGAAACATTCTTAACAGAATTTTTTAACTTACACTGCTAACCCAAAGAGGTTCACACACCTATGCCTCTATCGCATGCTAACAGTGTGGGATGTACTGGTCTGGTATGCCTAAATATGTGTGGGATGTGGCAAATAACGAATAATAAACCGAAGCAGGAAATGCAGACTAGCCACCTGTTAGTTGGTCATGTTCTGTGTAAGTGGACTGTATTTATATAGTGCTTTTTTACTCTTACTCAAATGTTAGGGATTGGTCTCCTCTGACGCATACAGGTTTACCAGGCCTACGTTGTCTAGGGAATATAGCCTACGCTTGCTCACACCCTGCATACAAAGGAGTTCCTAACCTAAGTGCGTTGCGTGTAATAACTAGGAAGTGTAAATATGTGTGAGACTAAGGTGGGTGGGTGAACCAGGGGTTAGTGTCAGCTTACCTGAGTCTAGCGTGGCGAACCCAAGCTGCGGCACCGTGCCGGACTAACCCAAGCGTGTTTTCCTTCGGTTCACGCAAAGAAGGGGAGATAAGTTAGAATGGCGTCGGTGAAAAACAAAAAACAGGCCACGTCCGCGGGGCAGATGAGAGCCTGCCACACTCTCCGTCCAACCCTAGGCCTTCCGGTGACGGTCACAAAACACCTGCAAGCCCTTTCCTGTGGGCTCGTACCCTTTTATGGGCAGTCAAAGTAAACCAACACTCCCCCTGGTGTATGAGGTGTGTCCATGATTTGTGTAGTGTCTAGATATTGCCATCTAGCCTTTGCCTATCCTAACACAAAGCACTTCACAGTGCATGCCTCACACTCACACACCGGTGGCAGAGGCTGCCATGCAAGGTGCCAACCTACCACCAGGAGTAATTTGGGGTTTACCCTCCAGTTGCCAAATGGCACCTCTACCACCTGCGCTACCACCCAAGTGTGGAAATGAACTTGCAGTTTAGGGCTGATGCCATAATCTCACCAGGAGCACAACGATAGATGCTGATAACCTGCTGATAGGATTATTATGATTTTTTTTTTTGTTTGGCAGCAGAACGCACAGCTCTAGTTCCTCTACTATCTTTGCTTATCTGTTGTTAATGTTAGCCTCAATTTAGTTATTCCATTAATTTAGTTTTAGTGAAAAAACAAATATGCTCCGATAGGTTCTAGCACTATCCAACTGAGTACAGAGGTATTTTGATAAGCCTGTTGTTGTAAATGTGCAGTTTCCTGCTAGATGTTCCTACATTATAATAATGCAGACAGCCTTTCAGTTTTCACAGTTTCATTTGTTTTCACAGTCTGCTAACATCTGACTTGAAGTTGTGGTCATGCGAGGTGAAACCAGTGCAAAACAACTTGTCAGACACAACGATGCATCGCATATGCAATTAGCACTTGTAACATGCGCACCAACAATTTGCATTTTTTTTGTTTATTATTTCAAGTTTATTATTTATGAGTGACAAGTTTAGTTGTGTAGTTAGTTTATAATTTTGTTTCATTAGCACACCATAGAATCTTAAGTATTTCCAAGAATCCTCAAATGATCCAAACATAATTATCGTCTTAGATAGTCTGTTGGTAGGTATTATATTAATGACTTTACTTGACACTATGTGCCACTTGCTAATGTTCACCTGGACCCACCACTGTGTCTTGATAAGCTGAGGGGTCCCTGGCCTATAAGTAAAAGACCAGTTTTTTGGAACTGGTGGGTTGCACAACCATACTGGTCGGTTCTTTTTTTTCACCATTGTTGTTCAATCAAAAATGCAACATTGGAATTAGCTGGAAGAATTTGGTTATTCTTAAGCTGGGTTTATCACCAGCAGGGCTAATATTACACACAGTTTAGAAAAGCTTGTGTTTAAACCCCTTTATGCAGGTGTTCTGTTTGGCTCAGACTCACTCTCCCTTTCTCACTCTTTGGGTGTCTTCATCACAGAGGTCCAGTCACAGAAATGGGTGATCCTACTGGTTGCCATTGTTGTGATCATTACCATTGTGCTGATATACTGCTTTACCTTTCAAATCTGCAACTTTGTTGAAAACAGGTGATTTCACACACTATTTTTATCTCTCAGTCAGATTCATATGGGCAAGTGTGTTGTTTATTGAGGATGCATGGGATTGATCCTAATCATGTACATTTATCATTGGCAGGACTGCACCAGCTGCACCACAGGAAGAGATACCTCAGGTATTTCTCTTACAATGCAGTTTATTTGTTTATTGTAACTAACATTGTCAATGCACTGTTACCCACTGTTCTATTATTATACATCATGTACAATATGTAAGGCAAGACCAGGCAATAGGTATGTTGTCATAATGACCAACATTTCAGCAACATTTTCAACATTATTTTTGATCACTGCTACGTGTGATGATACCCAGTTATACGTGAATCCATAATTACGTTGGGGATGTAAGCTAATTAATCTATTTCCTGATGCTGGTAATTGACTCTTTTCTTTGTTGCTTCAGGTGTTTGCAACAGTGGACAACAGACAGCACAGAAGTCGTAACTACAGGGAGAAAATTAACTCTTTGTATGACACATCATTTCTATCTTGGTCTACCACAGAGTATAGACCTAATCACAACCTGGACCTAAACTATTACCCGATCTCTGAGCTATAATTAGCAACATTGCAGCCTACACATGCACTTTAACTTCTTTTAACATTTGACCTTTAATGTCATCTTCCTGTCATGTCATATTTTTTTCATCATATTCTATATCATATTTTTTCATCATTAAAGTTCAACAGATTAAAATGCCAAAGTAAGCCAACCATATGTTCTCAATTTTGTTTTTTACTTACTGGCATTCTGGACACAGTCACACAGTAAGGTTACATAACAATAACAACAACAAAAACATAAAACACAATGCAAACACACGATGAAAGCTTCATCTGCTCAGGAGACAGAGGGGTCTCTTCAACAGTCCAACAGGTGGCAGTGTTTTACAGTGCCCAAGTGCGTCACATAGGAGAAATTTGTAAATTTTGAACGTCATGTAATTTAAACGCAGTAGAAATAGATATTTCCACAACCTTTTTTCTTACCGTCTTCTCTTACTTTTCGTCTCGTCTGTACTTTTTTAGAAAAACATAGGATACGTTATGTGAGACAAAGACAAAAACTGATGAAAGAACTATCTCCGGATAATGTGAAGTCTGCAAAAAACTGCAGGTCCTGTCAAAAGTTTTATTATTTTACTTCAGTTCCATATAATGCAGCTTTGGTGCAATAAATGTAAATGCTGAAAACGGAAATGTTACAGTGAGATAGACACTTGTAGTTTATTAAAGAAGCGACAACAACGTTATCAAGAGAGGCTATCTATCTGCCCATGCGTTAGAGCCAGAGGAGGAGGAGGAGGAGGAGGGGTATCTTCAGTGAGCTCAAATTTCTCATTACTTCTCTCCTCCTTCCCCCTTTCGCTTCCATCGCGTCTCTCCTCATCTGTCCAAGATCACTACTTGGTGGGCTATTCGTTGCGCTCGTTCAAGGTAAGCTACCTGACTTGGTTGAAATTGCTATGTACTCCTCTTCGTCTGCAGGCCACTTTATTTAATTCGTTTCTTTTTGTTTCCACTCAGATGCTTCGCTTCCTGGCTCCTCTTCTGATTCTGTCCTTATCATGTCAAGCAGAGGTAAGATCATAAACTTTGGTACAGTAGGCTGCTACGCTTTAGCTGATGCGATCGTTAATGCTTTGCAGTGATGTGTTAAAATCTTAGGTAATATTTAGAGAATACCTCAACGTTTTTTTTCTCACGGTCAAAATATTTTGCGTCTTTATATTTTTCAGACAATGTAGGCCTACTGCTTAATAATTACTCACGTTGAGAGAGTTTCAGCAACCAACTTTTAAAAAAAATATCCACCACTTTTTTATATGTATGCATATTACTGTAACAATATGGCCTCAAAGTAAGCTCTCACTCTCACTGTGTGTATATGTGGGCTGTTGTCTGTGTGCATGAGTCATGGCCTACAGACATCAATCTCAGACAGTCATGTTACAGACAGCTAGAAAATTCACACATACACGCTAAAACACCTGGACTGTCATTACAGGGTAAACTCAAATGGTGTGTGTGTTAGGCCAAGCATTTGAACAGCTGGTGACAGCTCTCTCTGGGGTTTTGGCAGTTCTCGTCTGTTGACAAACAGATTCGTGAGACAGATGTGAGTGCCTTTTCATGTGTTCACCAGAAGCTGTTTCAGAACCAGCTGCATCATGCCTGAATGTGTGTGTGTGTCTGTGTGTGTGCCTGTCCGGTTGTGGGAAAAAGGCTGACTTATGTCTATTCCTCTTCCTCTCCTCTGACTTGTCTCCTGAGCAGGTCCATTTGAATTGAACCAGAGTGAAAAACCGAGATGACAAATGCTTGTCTTTTCTGTGAAATGATTGTCTTGTGGCTGTCCCTCTGCTCTGTAATCCGGACATCTGTTTGCCATCATTTCTGCTTTCACATCCCAGAGAGAGAGAGAGAGAGAGCGCTCGAGAGAATGTTAGGATGTGTTTTTGGAAATGTGTGTGTGTGTACTGTATTTGTGTTTGCAAGTCAAGAGATGTAAGGATTGTGTGGATGTATGTTTCTGTGTTGTGAGAGTGACTCTAGCCATGTTCCTTATTCTGCTGTCTTAATCTGCCTTCACCTGCCTTCTGACTTCATGGCCCCACTCCAGATTCTTCTACAGAAAAGGAAGCGGGATTTGGTCCAAGTCAGGCAAAGAACTTTTATATCTGAGCTTTTTTTTTTTTGCAGTTCATTGAACTTGAACACACAATGTCACCTTGAATTAAGTTGAATCAGTTGTGACATCTCATAGATTTAAGAGCTGTGTACATTATAAACAAACAGTCCGCTCAAAGTGCAGTGTTATCTTAACTTGGAAAAAGGCAGGAAGTTTAGTAGATGGGGCGGGGGTGGTTGTTTGACCCAGCTCCTGGTTTGAGATTGTCAGTTAGTGTGCTGAGTGCCAGGATCAGCAGCTGGATCCAGGCAGCTCAGCTGGGTCAGCTTCACACCAGAGGCAGCAAGGGCAAGACATCAGTCCTGAGACTCACTCAGGGCCACTGTGAAGGTCACTTTGGTAGAACATGTGGAAAGGACTAAATATAAGTCTTAACAGATGGGTATGAGTAAACAAGTACACACACAAACACACACACACACACACACACACACACACACACACACAAACAAGCACATGCTCCTGTGCAAACACACAGACTGACACACATACACACAAGCAAACATGCGCCCACACACACACACACTTATTCACACACACACATACACACACGTATGCAAACCCACAGACTGACACATACACACATGCAAACATGCACCCACACACGCACTTATTCACACACACGCACCGATAATTACCAAGTGTGACTGAGTTCAGTGTTATTACCACTCTAGTCAGTTATTAGATGTGAGTCTGGTGTGCAGGCATGTAGTTAGGTCAGCATGTTCAACAAGAGACATCCTCAGGCAGTTCTTGTTTGCATTTGTGTTTGTGTGTGTGTGTATGTGTGTGTGTGTGTGTGTGTGTACATGGGTACTGGGATGTGAACCAAAGCAGTTTCCAAGTTTAAGACAACAGTGTCCAGACTGCAGTCCATCTGTGTGTGTGTGTGTGTGTGTGTGTGTGTGTGTGTGTGTGTGTGTGTGTGTGTGTGTGTGTACACATGTGTTTGTACATCTGTGTGATGTGTGTATATAGACTTCAGGATTGCATAGATGTCCTGGGTATGAAGTGCTATGAATGACCAGGAGGTTGGGAATGTGTGATGAGCGCACAACATTAGATGGGGGAGTGTGTGTGTGTGTGTGTGTGTGTGTGAGGGATGGTGGCAGCAGCTGGTGTCAGACAGACAGACTGGCAAGTGGGAGTGCTGGGGGGTTGTGCTGGCTTAGGCCGTCTTCAGCCTAGAGAAGTACAATAGAGAGACTGGGGGACCACCTGCCCCTCAGCATGAAAGAATATTAAGGGTGGTCATCTATAATCTGTCACACTATGACACAGTGCTTATATCTTTAGTGAAATTCATTGATCTACTTAGACTCTCTCTCTCTCTGTCTCTCTGTATCTCTATGTATGTATGTGTGTGTGTGTGTGTGTGTGTGTGTGTGTAAGTGAGGTGTTGTCATGCACACTAGGGGTAGAACACACACATACACACACACTTCCAATGAGAGTTGCCACTACATTCCTGCCATTCCTCTGGTGGTCAGCAGACACAGTGTGGGTCAGCAGTCTATAAGTGTCCCACACACACACACATACACCTTTTTGTGCTTATTAGTACTCACTGATCTGTGAAGGTGTGTGTGTGTATGAGAGGGGGAGAGAACGAGAGAGAGAAAGGTAGAGAATTTGTTGCTGTTAAAAACAGTCAAAAGTTTTCTTTACTACTATTTCTAAAAAGATGTATATTTGAATCAAACTTAGTTTTATCAAAGTGATTTATCATAGAATTTTTGCGCTGAAATTCTTTCTCATGCCATGTGCTCAGTACCTTTGAGTAGGTGTGTGTTTACTGTAGATACACACCGTCTGGGTGCCAAATGGAAAAAAGAATGAAACGTAAAATTGTCTTTACTGTAATTAGTCTTCAGTACAGCCACCCAATCATTATGGGAATTAAAGACTGTGACTGGCAGTAACATGCAGACATACATACACACACACACACACACACACACACACACATACACACACGCACATTCACCCAACAAAAGAGAGAGGGAGACGGAGGAGGAAGAGGAAGCCCTACTTGTAGTTACTAGTGTGCTGTAGATGGAGTGTGAGTTGGTCGTTGGTCTGGGCATATTTTCACATTCCAGGCAAAGCCCTGCAGGGCTTGTTTACTTTCACACTTTCCATCTGTCTGTGATGCGCTATATCTTCCCCTCACACACTGCATGTCCTTTAGTCTTCCTCTCACAGTCCCTCTCTCTTCTCTCCGCCTCTCTTCTGCCATCTCCCCTCTGCTCTGCGTGTGTGTGTGTCTGTGTGTGAATGTGTGTGTGTGTGTGTGTGTGTGTGTGTGTATTGGTATGTGTGGATGGTGTGAGTTAGTGTGTGTTTGTATGTGTGTGTGTGTTTGTTTGTATTGACAGTGAACATGGGTGGTATGGGTGTATGTGTGTGTGTGTGTGTGTGTGTGTGTGTACCTGTGCAAGGAGTTTATGCATGTGTTTTTGTGTTTTTCCATGTTAACCCCCCCTCTCAGAGCTGCAGGCTGCATCATAATTCATCACCCCTGCTGAAGGAATCCAGAAACAGACCCAAGTGAATAAGTAAAGCATGTGTTGGTCTGCACGTGTGGCTGTTTGTACATGCCTCCATTCGTCTTTGTGTTTTCATTTCAAGGAGTCAAGATCTGACTACAGATTTAGTGGTGCAGCCCTCTCAAGACAATTTTCTTCTCCTCTTTTTGTGTGTCTGTATCTATCTGCGTGTCTGTGTTTCTCTCTCTCATGCATGTATCTATAGGGGTCTTATCTGAATGGCTAAAGTGCAGTCTTTAGTCTAACTAAGGCTAATTGAATGGCTAAGTAAATTTAGTGAGGTGATTTAACAGCTTAGCCAAGCTGAACACCACATTGGTGCGTCAGGCCCCATGATACACAAAAGCTCCACTCAAAGCATAGACACACACACACATGCACACGCACACGCACGCACAGTCAAACTAGCCAACCAAATGACTTGATAGATCAGTGAAACACTGATTCTTCTGCTCCCAGGAATGTGTCTCATCAGAGGTGAGAGGTGAAGGGTCAGGGGTCACATTGAGGGACAGATGGCAGCATGTCCGTCTCTGAACCAGCTGCCGCAGGTGCAGACGTGCGGTCTGCTCCACCCTACCAAACACTGAGTCAAACATGATGACCACTAGGTCATACAGGAAATGAGCAGACTGCTAATTTAGTCAATGACCATTTTAGTAAGTACATATTTAATCAGATGTATGTTTAATCGGATGAAAAGGCAGCATCAAGTTGTAGTCTGTTTGCAGCCTTTGTACCCTATGGGTTTTCTGCCTCCTACACTTTTTCTATATCAATTGAGCAGTGTGTTTAGGATGTGTCACAGGTTTCTCTTTGTATAAACAGTATGTGTCACCATGGTAGCACTGACCTATCCAGACTGGCCTTTTGTCCTCTTTTCATTAAGTTTTTATTGGCCTTTTTAGTTTTTAGACCAATGACCTAAGCCTAGAGGCCAGGTGCATACAACCCTATTTGTGATGCAGCTGGATTGGAATCTTGTAAATAGAAAATCAGGGAGGGAAACAGAGGACAAAGAAGTAGGTAAGTGTGTGTGTGTGTGTGTGTGTGTGTGTGTGTTTGTGTGTGGTGGAGTAGTCTTGATGTTAGCTTATTTTTGTAAGGCTACCACTGACTTTGTTGGTAGCCATCTGTGTCTGTTTCTGTCAGCCTGTGTTTGTTTCTGTGCATTATTAGAGTATGTGTGTGTGTGTGTGTGTGTGTGTGTGTGTGTGTGTAGCTAGTGTCTAAGGGCATGTGGTGTATATTGTTATGCTAAGTGGAGCTGGCAGGAGGCTTTTTGTGAAGGTGAAAGGTGAAGAACTCGCCCCCATCTGGGAGACAGCGGTGCAGTCTGGTGTGTGCCTCTGTGCGACTGGGAGTGGGTGGAAGGTTGGGGGATCGAGGGGTGGGGGTGTCTGTGTTTATGAAAGCGGATTCAGTCTGGACAGGAAACAAAAGATAAGCACACTTCTACTTCTGCCAAGTGTCACTGTGTGTGTGTGTGTGTGTGTGTCAGGATTACATTTTATGCCAAGCCTGCTCTGTCTGCCTATGTTTATATACAGAATATTATTACATTAGATTGTTGTACAAATCCAACAAGGCAGGTTCCCACATCCAGTGTTTCAAAAGATGATCCTAAGTGTTCCAGAAGCTTAAGTGCTTGCGAGAGGTGATAAGGTCAGTTATTGGTGTGGTTCAGCCCTTGAAAAATTCTACATAAGGTCAGGTCATCTGGATTGGTTCAAGATACGTCAAGATATGTTTGACTAAAGCAGATTTTATGAGCTGATTTGGATATGATTAAATACTTCTAAACCAAAAATGGTAAAAGGAGATAAAACTAAGATTTTAGGAATGTTGCTGTCCCACTTCTGTTCTGCCTTATGTCTTTTCAACTGAACTATGTGAAGTTAGCGCCATCTACTGGCAGCCCTATTTAGAACAGTAGACTGAGATATGTCTATGCATTATTGTGAATATGTCTATGAGTATCTGTATTTGTGTAATAATTGTAATTTGTGGTTATTCATGCTGTAAATGCTATCTCATTACTGATGTTATTTTTATTTGTGTCGGCAGGAAGTATGGAAGAAATCACAGGTGTGTGCAAACGTGTTCTGTGGTGCTGGAAGAGAGTGTGCTGTCACTGAGAAAGGTGAACCAACCTGTCTCTGTGTTGAGGTAAATCAAACACACATACTCTCCTCTCTCTCTCACTCTCTTTCACACACACACTTACACACACATTAGTGATGTAGTGCATGAGATCATTTTTTGAGGTCTTGGTCTTGTCATGGACTTGACTCTGTGTGGCCTCAGTCTTGTGTTGGTCTCGACTCTCTTTGGTTTTGCTTTTGTCTTGGTCTCGGCCATAGCGTTTTTTTTCCCTCAACAGGTTTAGCATAGGCTACATCATTGTCAGAAAGCCTATCACTGTCCTTTAAGTTAGTTAGGGAGTGTTGATTGAGTGGAGTTTATACAGCATTGCCCATTCCACAGAAACCACCATTTTATGATTTGATGTCAGAACATTTCATTAATTAATTGATCAGGGTATGAAGAGGATCTCAAGTAAATGGGCAAAAATCATATTAATACCCAAATTGCATGAATATATTAACCGTACACTCAGTGGCACGTACGTGGGTACAGTATATAATTAAACTGTATGTTGGGTACATTGTTTACTGTACATGCTCTTTCTGCAGTTTTGTAAGCCAAACAAGAGGACTGTGTGTGGTAGCAATGGTAAGACGTACCGCAACCACTGTGAGCTGCACAGAGACGCCTGTCTGACTGGAGTCAAGGTGCACGTGGCCCATGACGGGCACTGTGAGGGTGAGACAGCAGGGTGCTCATTCGTGTACTATACACTACCTTTCTGATATGCTATATACACATGTGCACTGAAAAACTAAACTCACACGCACATAGTAAGAGTTCACTTTACCCACAGACATAAACAGGACCAAAGAATATTGTTGAATTGTTGCTGTCTTTGGAGAGATAGAGATAATCTGAAATAACCTGCTTCTCAATATTTTTCAGAGCGAAAGACAGACAAGCCCTCTACAAGTCCCAGTAAGTCTCAGTCAACTGTAGTTGAACCCAAGTCTATAGGTAATACATGTGTAAACTGTGAAAGCTTGTAACAACCGAGACCATTCTTCTGCCTCTGGTTTCCTGTGGTGTGTGCACAGTTGTGTGTTACCTTGCCGACCGCAACCAACTGCGCAGTCGCGTGATCGAGTGGCTGCAGACAGAGGTGGTGCCAGATGGCTGGTTCTCCAAAGGCTCTAACTTCACAGATGTCATGCTCAAGTACTTTGAGGTGCGTCTCTGTTGGCGTGTGTGTGTATGTGTGTGTGTGTGTGTGTACTGTAATTGTGTGCCCTTTTCACATTGGATCCCGCTAAATTCCCAGGGCTGATATTGTGAGTTCATCCCAAGTCAAGCAGTGTGAAAGCAAAGTGTATTCTGCTCCTGTGTTCTCTGAGGCCATCACATGTAATGATGGAGCAGGAAGAGGAGCAGGTGTAAGATCCATTCTGCCCTGAACGGCAATGGGGTTTGTGGAGTGGTTGAAATATGGGCAGTCCAATCTCCCTCTGCCACTCCTTCTGTTATGGTCATTTATAGCACGGAACTTTTTCTTAACGTCTTGAGCTTGGTGATCACCTGCGCCTTGTTGCGTGGGAACCGCGCCCTGACATCTTTGTAGTTAGCCTTTTGAGTAGAGGCCAATCTTTCACTGCCCAAGCATACGGTAGAGTGGAACTTGCAGTTGAACTTGTCCTCACTTCTCACTTGTGTTATTCTGCTCTGCTGTTTCCTGTGTTTAAGGCCCTGTTTACATGTATCCAAATATTTTTTTTATCTGTTTGGGCCACTCGTTCACACATAAACAGAGTTTTAGCCACCTGAAATGGATAATTTTAAAACGCCCTCTACAGTGGAGAAAATGTTGCATTTTCTGGATTCCACTGGATATGTGTCAGCGCAACGAAAAAATTAACAGATAAAAAAACTTTTTTAAAATTTATTTTATAAAAATATCTACATACAGGGCCTTAAACTCCCACTGGAGGGTTGCACTTGTGATAAGTCATCACATATGTCAAAGTGGCTTCAGAGAGAGTAGAGACAAATAGTGTGTGAATGTGTGCTTCTGTATTGTATATACATGGAGGTGTGTGTGTGTGATGTATTCATTTGTTTTTGTACATTCACTCCAACCTGTGTTTGTATTGGACCCACCCTTATGTGGGTGAGAGATAGTTCAGTAGTTAGCCTAGGTCATTAATACTGAAAGCTTAAATAGTTCATTTGCCATTTCCCAAAACTATCGTTTCTTATTGTTAGAGCATTATGAAAACAGTTTGAGATTTACCAGTGTGCCAGTAAGCATCATGTGTATGGGTTGCTGAACTGTCCTCTCTTCACTCCTGTCCTCTCTCTGGTCCTGGTTGGAACTCTCCACTTCCCTGCAGAACTATGACAACGGAGACTCTCAGCTGGACTCCACCGAGTTCCTCAAGTTCATCCAGCATAATGAGACGGCCATCAATATCACCTCCTACAACAATGAGGAGAACAACCGCTTGCTCAGGTCAGTTTGCACAGACGCACACACAGTCCTATTCCAAAATACCAAACATTTGTGATAAGTCTGTGAACACACATTAATAAGCACAGTTGTCCTGAGATTCGAGACAAACCTCCAAGCACTTTCCAGAGCAACTGACCTGAAATGGTGAGCAAGCTAAGCTCCTGATGTGAAAGGCCCCACAGCCAACTAAATACTAACAGTGAACATGACAGCATCCATTTCTGAGACCACTGATGGGCCAGATGGGTCATTTACCAGTCATAACTGGCTGTCCTAGGCAGAGCGTACACTCAATGGGAGGGCACCACCCACCAGAGACTGTAGAGTACTGGAGTGGCATTGACTAGTGGAACCTAGGCCCGAACACAGCCACCTCTCAGCATAAGATCCAGTGACATGATGAATTGGACAGCATCTGGCCCAGACATGGTACATAGCCACTGGCTAAGTGAACCAACTGCTGAACAGACAGAACAGCCAAGATACTGTGCAGAGAGAGGAGCGAGAAGGGAATGTTATTTATTTATTTATTTTTGAGAAGCAATGGCAATAAAGTTTGGTATTGTCTGCTTTGTGTTTAGGAGCCTGTGTGTTGATGCCCTTATCGAGCTCTCAGATGAGAATGCTGATTGGAAGTTGAGCTTCAATGAGTTCCTTAACTGCCTGAAGCCAGATTTCAACCCTCCAGAGCGAAGTAAGATACTTTCATGTATGTGTGTCAAACACTCACACACACACACACATACTCTCACACACACACACACACACACACACACACAAACAGATACATACAGAGGCTGAGTCCCAGTGGCCTTCCTAACCCTGATCCCCCAAAGACTTAACTCACCTATATTAGCCAATCATGAAGACTTTGAGGGTTTAGGCTTAGGGGACCCTGGGATTTAGACATACAGTAGCAAACTTCTATACAGTATAGACTCACTCCTTTATCTAATCAGTCTGATGTCATCTGATGGCCTCTTTCTAGAATGTGCTCTTGAGGATGAGACATATGAGGACGGCGCTGAGACACAGGTGGAATGTAATCGCTGCGTCTGCGCATGTGGCAACTGGGTCTGTACGGCGGTGACCTGCGAGAGTGAGTAGACTTGCCTCAGGACTGGGACAGTTCTGAACAGAACATGAAACTGATATATAACATTACTGAAGCAAACAGTATGCTTCAAAAGTACAGCATTATCAGTGGAAATGGTCTGTGTATGATATGGACATTGAAAACATCAGACCAGCGTTCCTTTTTTTGTTTGTTTTTTTGTGCTCCGCAAACTTTCCAGTAACTTTCCACGTGCAGTGCAGCCCTGCTATGAGTCACTGCATGAGTTTGTATGTTGACCGTCTGTCTCCTCCCTGCACAGCAGGTTCAGATGCCCTCCCTGCACTTCCTCTGGAGGAGGCAGCTGAGGACATGGACCAGGAGATGACTGAGGAGGAGTGGACCAGGAGGGTGGAGGAGTTGAACAAACTCCAGGTGAGTGTCAAGGGGGGGGGTGCTTTCTTGAGGCACCAGGTTTGGGCCGATGAGGGTGCAGCAATCGTGCGGAGCATGAGATTCCCTGTGAGACCCTGACACTAACTAGAGAGAATAGATTAGCAGTGAGCAGGAGGAGCTATTCCAGGGCCGCTAGTGAGGGACTCAATATTTGGATTCAATCTGATTTTAGGACTCCTAATTAATGTTCTAATCTCTCCCTAATGCCTTCTTATCTGCCTTCCCCAGGAAACAGTGGAGACCATGAAAGTGAGCAGTAAAGACGTTGTCTGAGGAAAAGAGGAATGAGTTGCAATGTAAGAAAGGAAAGAAAGAACGGCAGAAGAAAAAACGCAGGGTGGCCATTTCACCATTCTTGTCTGGCGGTCTGGAGGGTGGTCAGTGGGTTCAGAAGCAAAGAGGAATATTTAATTTGTTATTTTTATAATATTTTAATGATTTTTTAATTTGTACTATCATTATTGTTTTGTATATTTGTGTTATCATTATTATAATTATTATTTTAGATCTTTAAGTGATGGGATTATGGCACATTGTACATTCTTGCAAGTCAGTGGAAAGCTATTCAATGTTAATTTCATTTTTCTCATATTCTTTGTGGGTTGGTCAGACCCTGACACAGTAAGGAGGAAAAAAGACTAGGTGCTTATCAGACTGCATACACCTCTGGTAGCTGCTATTTATCAGATGTCCCTTTTAGCCCTCTCAGTTGATCAGACTGCACTTCAGAGCACCAGAGTTGATAAATCAGTGGGAGGTCTGATGGCCTCTTACAGATCGCTGACCTGCAGCCATGGCTGGATATGTCAGTACTGAGTCTGATCTGATATCTAAGTAATGTGTGAGAGAACCATATACACAGTATAATGTATGATATGAGATATTATGGAGCCCATCCACTGACAATAATGCTATTGTTTCTTCTCATGCATGGGATAGACATGGACATGGGCATGGGATGGTCTCTAATCATAGCCCCATAAAGCACTGTTTGTTGGTGCCTATATTTGTTGTCCATTTGTTGTTGAACTCATTTTAGTGTAACCTGATTGCCTGGTTTTTGAAGGGCTTTGTATCCTGAAGAGTAAGAGAGGGATACTGATTGAGATTATTGTAACTGATAGAACACAGCACAACTACTGAATGGATAAATGCTTGGCCATAAATATGTATACACTATGTGCAGTGTTGAACATCCACTGGAGACATGGAAACAGTGCCCTTGCACTGTTCTGCTGCAGGCTTCTGTTACTCAACCAATAAACAGTTTTATACCCCAGAGTCAAATATTGTGATGGTGATGTATGTGTCATGAGAGTATTTTAACAATGTAATATCTATTAACTAAGCACAAAGTATAAGAAATGTGTCTTTAAATCTCCTTTAACAATCTCCAAGCTGCCAGAATGTATGACAGTGGCTAGTTCATCAAAGCAGGTACCACAAAAGAATCTTAACTGAGATTGTGTTGATATTCAGCTGACACAACAAGCGCATTGGATGAAGTGGTCTAGAAGGAGTAGGCTGTCACTGAGATGGTGCAGATCCAGTAAGAGTCTTGTTGCCAGAGGAGGGATTTGACTTTAATTCTGCATGGCTACAGTATGAAGCCAATGTAGGGAAACTAAAAGGGGAGTGTGACACGTGTCCCTTTTGGTTGAGCAAAAAACAAATATGCTGCTGCATACAAATCATCTGCAAGGTTTCATCATATGCAGGGAAGCCAGCAAAAAATGCACTTTGGTTTTCAAAGAACCATAGCTTAAAAAAAGGTTACGTTACTGTGTGAGATAACGCCTAGCTGATCTTCTCAATTGTGTTTATGGAGGCAACAATGTGAATCTTCACAATCTGCTAACTGGAGCAATAGGCCTGTCAAGAAAAAGTAGTCAATCATCAGCTATGACACCCAAAATGACTCAAATCAGAAAAAATATCGGTAGTTTTTTATTTGCTGTTGCTTCCGAACTTTTGCACGGCTGTGTAGGCCACAATGTACTTCATGAATCACGTTCATGCTGATGACAGGTTGTGGCGTGCACTCTGTAATTTATTTAATTTTCTTTTTTTCTGATGTAGGTTTGTCCCACCCCCGTTTACCGGGGACGTGACGTCATGATTATGCCGGTCTTTCTATGGTATCGAACAGACAGACGGTGAGAGGCAAGAAGCTCACTTTCGTGGAGCTGGACGGAATCAGAGGATAGCGTCCACCAGATCCTCACTTAAACTTGAGAAGATACACTTTGTCCTCTCGAAAATTTCGGAACAGGAGAATCTGGAAACCTAGGCGACTCATTTTCGAACGTGTTTTTATACGTTTTTATATTATGTTAATGTTTGTCAGACTGAACAGACGAGTGTTAGCCGTTAGCTATGGCTAATGCAGCTGTAGCATTTACTGAGTCTCAGTAAACGTTAACGTTAGCTAAGATTGTTAGCCAACGTTATAACCCGAGCTTCACAAGCTAACGTACAGCTCATGTTAGATTTCTAACGATAGCGAGTTTGTCAAACAAACTGGTTTTAGTTTGTGTCACAGTTGTTGACCTCTTGATTTTAAAGTAAGGTAAATCCATTAGCCTGCTGTAAGCAACTACAGCTAGCTGGTCACGTAGCTAGCGAGGCTAGGTAACGCGGTTTGTTGGATAGCTAGCTCAATGCGAACGGTGCAACTTATTCTGCCTGCCTGCCAACTCTGTCCAATCGTTTTTTATACAAAGACTCGTCTTGAGAAATTTTGTTTGCGTAGCTTGTAGTTGCTATCGCTGTCTGTGTTATTTAGCCTTTTAGATAACTGACGTTGTCAACGCTACCGTACAAGAAACGGTAACAGTAGCTAACGTTTGGAAGACAGCCTCTGATAAAGAAAATAGAAAAGAGTAATTGGCATTGAGAACGTGGCTTGTCAATAGGGTTGGAACACCTGCCAAACATCGCCGTACAGGACATTGCTGTTTTTTTTGTTTTTTTTTTAAACTTGCTCAACAAATCTCGAGTAGATCCCGAGGTCCCAAGGAGCCGCGAGGTTGGAGCATGTCAGGTCGCCCCAGAACCACTTCCTTCGCGGAGAGCTGCAAGCCAGTGCCGCAGCCCTCAGCCTTCGGTAGCATGAAAGTCAGCCGTAAGTACCCATTAAATGTCTTGATATAACATGGATGATTTCCCTGATTGCTACATTTCTGTATTTAAAATGGACAGTTTGCTTTACATGCTGGAGGTTTTTTGCAAGTATTACGGCCTTTAATCAGGATGGTTGATTAGAGTTCGGTAATTTGGCATATTTATGAAAAGTTGTCATCAAATTTAATTGTGGTGATACTGAATGCAGCCCTGCTCTCTCTCGGTGTGTGATAGAACAGGAGAGAGGCTTGGTGTCCAGCAGGTTTTTTTTCCAGGAGAGTCAGATTTTCAGTTTGCATGAGTTTCAGATCATAAAATGTCTGGGCCATTGTGCCACGCATTCTGAAGCCACTGTGCCAGATGCAGACAATGTCTGTGGACATCTTAGGATGGCACTCTCCCACAATCTGTCAGCAGAAGAAGTGGGAGCGACTGGTCATTGGATTTTCCCACCTCATATCCTGAAGTGATGGAATAACACTACAGATGAGCGAGAGGAACTAAAACTCAGTGATGACTAACATCCAGTCAGCCTGCTGCTCAGTCAGCAAGACATCCCAGGGAGTTTGTAAAGATCATCATCTTTCACTCTCTCAGTGATGTCTGTTATCAGAACGGTCGTCAGCTGACTCACTGTGCCGTCATCATGGCAGAATGCCAGCCCCACTGACAGTCTCGCCCTTTAAATTATGGGTGTGGCCAAGAAAAAGGTGTGTGTAGGGGCTTTCTTTCTTTTTCTGTGGGTGTGCTCTCTCTCTCTCTCTCTCTCTCTCTCTCTCTCTCTCTCTCTCTCTCTCTCTCTCTTTCTCTCTTTCTCTCTTTGTAGACTCATGGAAGCTTCGTCCTGGTTTTTCTTCCTTCCCTCTGCTTTTCGGAGCAGTTTCTCATTTCTTGCTTGACCCCCCCCCCCACACACACACACACACACACACACCCTTAGGTCCTACCGACATTCTCCCACCCTTCTAAGGACCATTATAGAACAGCAGGCAGCAGAGCCATGATGTCAGAGTTTCTGTAGCTTGGGCCCTGTGCCTCTTGTGTTGCAGCCTATGCTTCTCTCTGCGGTAGTGTCTGGCTCACTGATCTGGAGTCATTTATTGTATGTGACTCGTATCACGGAACTGTGTCAGTATCAGTGAAGTCAGTTGATGGTTGGTGTTTGTTTGTGTGTGTGTGTGAAGAGAATGCCTTGAAATAACTCATCATGTCTTGCCTCTTTGCTGAGTGGACAGTGGATGAAAGTGAACAATAGGGAGAGAGAGAGACTGGGAAAGATTGGGAACATCACGTAATAAATGGAAAGCATTTCCATTGAGGGTTGATGCGTGTTGCTCTGTGGTGTTGCACCTTGTATGGTCTGGTGGAAGAGGTCCTACTGTCTCTGTAGTGAGGGCAGCCAGGTCCTTTGTGGAAATTCCTCAGACCTGACATCACACATCCTACATACATGTATTAGATCAACTGTGTGTCATTGTGAGCCTGCATGTGTATGCCTGTTTGTGTGTGTGGGTGTGTGCGCTTAAAGGAATGCCATGACTGTTCTTTATGGTATTTTAATTGTGTAAGGTCGATTTTTGCTGGTGTATGTGGGGCATATTTGACTCATGCTGGAAGTGAGGGAAGCCTTTGATCGTGCTTAGACTTGAGGAAGTCAGCCTCTCAGCCAGCTCAAGTTAGGCAGATATCCTCTCTCTCTCTCTCTCATTCTCTCTTATTTTCTCTCTCTCTCTCATTCTCTGGCTCTGTGTTTTATCTTTTAATTTCTTTCCCTTTCAGGAGATAAGGATGGCAGTAAAGTGACCACAGTGGTGGCCACTCTGGGTCAAGGGCCGGACCGGCCTCAGGAAGTCAGCTACACAGACATCAAAGTGATCGGGAATGGCTCCTTTGGCGTGGTGTACCAGGCCAAGCTGTGTGACTCCGGCGAGCTGGTGGCCATCAAGAAGGTCTTGCAGGACAAGCGATTCAAGGTGTGTCTCGGTCTGTCTGTCTGTCTGTCTGTCTGTCTGTCTTTCTGTCTGTCTTTCTTTCTCTTCACAGTCAAAGCTTGAGACAGAACAGCTGTATGGCATTAAGTCAGATATAACTGTTCACCTGCATCTTTCACATGCACACACACACACACACTAATACACATATTTTCCTCACATGCTTCATATAGAACAAATGATGCCACACACCTGTCTCACACCTTTTTTTTCACACAGGTATGTAGGCATCTTATGCACACACACCCCACACACTGAAACAACACACAAATGAAATTTGTAACTAATTCAGTACTGGCACATCATAAGTTATACTGGCATTACTGTCAAATCAGTCTCAGAGCTGCAGGTGTTGGTGAATCATCATGACTGAGTGTGAATGTGGGCTCATATAATTGATGTCACTTCCTGTAAAGCCTGGCTGGATATGGGTAGCGCTGGAAGCTCCACTCCCTCTTATCAGAGGGTTAGGCTTTCCTGCTAAGCTGGCTTCTGACGTCCTTCCATCACACTGCTGGCCTTCCCTTGCTGCGGCAGATTGTGGGCCCTTATTTAAATGGCGGACAAAGTCTACCAATGAGCAAAGTTCTCCTGTGGCATGTGGGAGCATTGAACTGACTCATAGGTGTTTGCAGTCAAGGTCTTGCCCTGTGGTGTTTCATTCGTGCATTGATTTTGCCTTGTTACAAAAATTTGTTTTAGTTTGACAAAAGACATTGTACTTTGCCCAGCATTCAGATTCCTATATGTTGGACAGAAGCCATTGTTGAAGTGCTGAAGTGATCCGTGAGTCATGCCCTTGTGTCTGTTTGTGTGTCTGTCCCAATGCCAGAACCGAGAGCTGCAGATCATGCGCAAACTGGACCACTGCAACATAGTGCGCCTGCGCTACTACTTCTACTCCAGTGGAGATAAGGTGAGACCCCCACCCCGGTTTTCTCTCTCTCCCTTCTCTTCTATCATATCCTTCCATCTCGTCATCCTTTCCTTTTCTGCCTCCTCTCCTCTCCGCTCTTCTTTATCCCTTGTGTCTCCTTATGTATATATACTCTCTCTCTCCATCTCCCCCCATCCTCTAATCTTGCCTCATTCTCATCCCTTAACTGCTTGTACGTTTTCTTATGTGGCCTTTTCTCCCCATACAACTCTTTCAAAGCCATTGTGTTTGTGTGCTCACATGTCTCAAATTGTTAGCTGCTAATGCTTAGGAAACAGTTTAAATGCACGCACATCTGATGGAGGGCTTCTGTCTGGCAACAGTGATGGATTGACACCCATGAGCCCTGATACATTCCTCATCATGGAGACATAGTTGTCCAGCACACCTATCTTAAATCAAAGCCACGTCACTGCTGTTTTCCACTGGAGTTTTTAATCAGCAGATGAAGAAGGAAGAGAGAGGGAATGATGGAGGGGAAGGGACAGATGTGGAGAGGAAACACTTAGATGGGCATGTACCTTGCCTGTTGCCTCTGGTGGATGTTTAGTGCTAATAATCTTACTTGAGATGTCACTAGTAGGGTGACTCACTAACCTGGTCCATTTCTCTAAGGGAACAGAACATCCTCAAACACTTATCACGTTCCGATACATGCGCGCGCACACACACTAACACACAAACTCACACAAACACACATATTCTGTGCTTCAGTGTGGCCTGTTGAAAATGGGTAAGTACCTGCTGCTGCTACTGCTACCAGTTGTGGGCGAGCCAATCAGCTGGGCTGCCGCAGCCTGACAGCCAATGGGGTGCGTGGGCTGGAGCTGCTGTTGGGAGGCAGGAGAGTGAGTCAGCGTCTGAACAGGGACTGAGGCGACGTGTTACCACTCACAGGCGCTCACAGAGACCCACCGACCCACCGCACATAATAGTAAAACACACATACTCACATAGTAATAAAACACATACACACAGTGTTTATTTGGCTTTCTATAGAGGATCAGGTGTGTTTTAGTGATGTTTTCCGTCATTAAGTTTGAGGGTCTTTTTAATTAATGATGTGTGCTTTTGAGGGTGTCAAGAAACAAAACATCCTGACTCTCAGTGGTGCCATAGGCGCTATGTTTTGGTCTTGCTCAGATCTGTCTGCAGTTGTCAAGAAATCTCATCTCCTCTTTTGATCTTCTCTCTCTTCCCCTTTTTATCTTTCCATCTCTGTAGAAGGACGAGGTGTATCTGAACCTGGTGCTGGATTATGTTCCAGAGACGGTGTACCGTGTGGCCAGACACTACAGTCGAGCCAAACAGATGCTCCCCATGATCTACGTCAAGGTACGGCCCTCTCTTCCCCGATCCTGTCATCTCCTCCCCTGTCCGTTTAGTCTGTCTTTTCTCCCCCTTAAGTAGCCGTGTAGCGGGCGTGATGGAGCAGCAGTTACATGACTTGACTGGCAATCGGGTGACCCAGGTTTGATTCCAGAACGACTTGCGAGTCTGTGTTGCTTGGATTAAAGCGTCTGCCAAATGCCAACTTTAGCGCACTTTTGACAAAAGAGACACTTAACCAAGGGCTACACTGGATGCATTATGGAAGCATTAAGTGAAGTTGTGTTAAAAATACATTGAAAAGACTGGTGTATATATTTTTCAGAATGTTCACTGCGCTGTCATTTCTTGTGTAATCAGTTCTATTGATTACAGTGGAAGCTAATTGTTACGGCAGATACGTCTTTGACATAGGGAGGCTACACTGGATGCGTTGTCATGCACCTTGTGTTTGAAAGCTCCTCTGACACGTCCTCTGGTTTTAAAGCCCCATTCATACTTACCTCATGCTGCCTCAGAAGTTAAGTTTTGTGTTCCAGTGGTGATTTCACTTGTAATCACTGCGTGACCTTAGCATTGCATTTGGTCTTTGGACTCTAATCTCTTTAAATGTGAATGAGCCCTAAGCCCTATTGGGACGGGACTAGTTTTATATGGGGATGTTGGGTAAAGTAATTATTAGATTTTAGTCCTGTGCGAATGTGCCATGTCACTAATCATTGAAGATGATGGCAGTAAAGATTACGGTAACTTTTACCTCCTGTAAAAAGGTTCAGAAAATGACCCCAGGTAATACTAATCCTGTGCGAATCGACCTGCTGTTAATATGCATGTAAAATTTCCATTACTATCTGTTTTATGAAGACAATTCAGTTAGTATTGTGGCAGTTGGATAACTGCGTTTGGTGGCCTATACTGCTACACTCAAATCAAGAATTAAGGTCAAAAGCTCACTTGTCAGATGCATTTAACCTCTGATGGCTTATAGTTAAGCCTGTCGTTCAACCAGACCCAACTCTTGCATACATCCGTCATATGTCAAAAAAGCATAACAATTTATTCTGTTAATGGCACACACGTGACGACAGCTGTGACAGTAGTGTCTAAATCCAGCTACCCCTCCTACTTTTGGTGGTTTTACTGAGATGTTTTTTTATTCTGTGCGAATCGGCCATTAATATTACTGACGTTCTCTAGTAAAAATCGTGTTAGCCCACGTACCTATGTAAAATTGGTCTTGTCCAAATAGGGCTTTATACTCTACAGATCTCACTGAGGCACCAAATGTTTAAGGCAATTGTAGTTGGCATGGGAAAGCACTAGTAGAGTTGCTAGCAGACAGCGGACCAGAGTGAGTTTTTAATCCCAGACCTGCCACTTCCTGAGTCTGTGTGTCTTTAGGTAAAAGCGTCTGATGCCTATACCACCTGAAATGTTCTAAACCCAAGCCAGACCAACAAAACGGACTTGTACCTTTTCTCTGTAGCTCTACATGTACCAGCTGTTCCGCAGTCTGGCCTACATCCACTCATGTGGCATCTGCCATCGGGACATCAAGCCCCAGAACCTGCTGCTGGACCCAGAGACCGCCGTCCTCAAGCTCTGTGACTTTGGGAGGTCAGTCCATCTGTCTGGCTGTTTTTCTGTCTGGCTGTTTTTCTGTCTGTCTGTCTGTGTGTTTTTCTCTCCGTGTCCGTCCCACTCCCTCCCTCAATCACTGCCTTCTTGTGGACCTCCAAAGGGCACTCTATAGTTAATAAGCATTCACTTTGTAGTGAATAAGCATTACTATACGCTAGTGTGTACTGTGTAGAAAGTGAGTATATACTCTAGTGAATAAGTGTTGGGGGTTTAGGTACTGTTTAGTGTACTGTGTAGAGAGTGAGTTTATGCATGGGTCTGGCTGTCTCTCCTGCACTGAGTGGTCACTATTGTATTCACAGTATACTACAATGCACAGGACTCAAGGATCTCGGGCACTATCCCTGACTGTCCCTCCTGTCTCTGTTCCTGACTCGCTCTCGCTTGGGTCATTTTAATATTTCAATTTAATATAACAGTACAGCAGTTTAATTTAATGACCCTAATCTTTTTGCATGTTTTAAGTGGTATGTGTCCTCTTACCTATACCACTTAACACATGCAAAAAGGTTAGGGTCATTAAATTAAATTGCAATATATATATAAATAAATTAAATTGCTTAATTAAGTTAAACAAATTAAATTGCTAGGGTCATTGAATGAAATTGCAATATATGTATATTGTCTCTTTTAAAATGCATCTGACCTTTCAATCTAAAATAGCCATTTTGGCTAATTCCGGCACGTTCACATGTTCTGTGCACTATCCATATCATATGGCTATCATCTATGGCTCTGAAAGTTTTCTGGTGACTTTGGGTTCTGTATTGTTCTGTCTTCTCCAGTGGAACGCTGGTATAGTATCTCTTCCAGCTCCATTAGATCATCAAGTGTTTGCTGCTGCTTGTCATGATTTGGGCCTCTAAGTGCCCTGGCCCCAGAGGCTGGTGCTGCCTCTGCCACTGGCGGTGTGTTAATGAGTGTCACTGTTAGCGCATGGCGCTGTGATAGAGGTGTTAATGATGATGCTGGATCTGTTCTCCTGCAGTGCCAAGCAGCTGGTGCGCGGGGAGCCCAATGTGTCGTACATCTGCTCACGTTACTACAGGGCGCCTGAGCTCATCTTCGGAGCCACAGACTACACATCCAGCATAGGTATGAGAAATGGTCTAAATACTCAAACGCTAACGATATTAGCACACTGGTACTGACAGTCTTCACTAGACACCCAGCATACATGCACTTGTATACATTCTATACATACACAGACTATGCAGTCCACATATATGATCTGCAGTGTAACTGGCCATTGCACGTGCAAAATGGACATGGAGCAACCCTTGTATTAGCTAAAAACAAATCTTTCCATTGAATAAGCTTTCAGTCAAAGGTTTTAGTTTTTCAGGAAACTGGCCAAATAAGATGCTGTTCAGATCTGTTTTCACCTCCGAAATAACGAGTGCTAGTGAAGTGAGTGACAAAAACATGTAATAATAGCATGCTTGAAATAGATTATGTACATCCTGTTGCAAACAGCTAAATCCCTGATTTGGCTATGACTGGCAACTAAGCAATGGCCCCTTGTTGAACGCAACCTCAAAAGTTGGAACTATTTTTAAATTTGAGGGCCTCACATTTTTAAGCACCCCACCACTTTTTCATCCTGTGGCTCGCTCATATTAAACGTAAGGCACGTGGCAACGGTCATGTTGCATCATTCCATAGAGAAACAATTGAATTCGACTGGAGGTGAAAAAAGTGTGTCAGTCTCAATGGCCACTGACAGATGTGTGTCTGAAGTACAAAAGAGAGCTTTTAAAATATGGCCCTGGAACTGATAGTGTTCTGCTCCTCCTCACAGATGTGTGGTCAGCAGGCTGTGTGCTGGCCGAGCTCCTGCTAGGACAGCCCATCTTCCCTGGAGACAGCGGAGTAGATCAGCTGGTGGAGATCATCAAGGTGCATAAGTATTACGTGTGTGTGTGTGTGTGTGTGCGTGCGTGCGTGCGTGCGTGTGTGTGTGTGTGTGTGTGTGTGCGTGCGTGCGTATGCGCGCGTTTGCGCGCGTGCGTGCGTGTGTGTGTGTGTGCGTGCGTGCGTGCGTGCATGTGCATGTGCATGTGGGCGTGCATGTGCGTGTGTAAGCTCATGAGGTGTGTCTTTGTTGTTTAGGTTCTAGGCACACCCAGTAGGGAGCAGATCCGTGAGATGAACCCCAATTACACAGAGTTCAAGTTCCCCCAGATCAAAGCACACCCCTGGACTAAGGTAGGTGTGCAGAGACAACGCAGTGGGACACAAACACATGCACATATTAAAGAGCACCTCCCCTCACCACACATCCCTTTTGGACATTGGTATATTGGCACATCACATGCCTGCTTTTGTGTGTGTGGCCTTTACTTTGTGTGCTGTACACTGTACAGAGAAAAAATGTGTTAAATATGCAATATATAGTCTGATGCATTGTGTGTGTGTGTGTGTGTGTGTGTGTGTGCACGCTGCAGGTGTTCCGTCCCCGCACTCCTCCGGAGGCGATTGCTCTGTGCTCGCGGCTCCTGGAGTACACACCGTCGAACCGCTTCTCTCCGCTGGAGGCCTGCGCTCACTCCTTCTTCGATGAGCTGCGTGAGCCCAACACCAAGCTGCCCAACGGCCGCGAGCGACCCCCTCTCTTCAACTTCTCCACTCAGGGTATGTAAAAGGCTCTGACTGGACCAACACACACACACACACACATACACACACACTCACTGCTCATGTTCACTCTACTGCTTATGTCCGGTAGGGCAGATGGAGAGTCTGAATGATTGTGTTCGTGCCGGTGTTAACAGTCCCGATTTTGGTGTTGTTATAGAGTTGTCCAGTAACCCCTCTCTGGCGTCCATCTTGATCCCTGCTCATGCTCGCACCTCAGCCGGCTCCAGTCCCTCAGGATCCACTAATGCAGGTCAGTCTGCCTCCTGATCCCTTAACCCAGAGCACTGCTTGCAGGCTAAGAGCTAAAGAGCTAAAAATGCTGCTTTATGTGAAACTCCATCAAAACTTAGCATCCATGTTAACATACCACTGTAATGGTGACCACTGGAGAATGTGCCTGTCCTATATATTGCCAGTAAAACCTGATTATATTCAGGGCTGCCAACTCTCACACAACAAGCGTGAGACGCACGCATTCGACTGCTTTGACGTGCCCTCACACCACGCCTTCAGTTTCTCATGCCAAAACATTTCCCCTAACTGTGTCATTTAAGTGCATGTAAATGAACATCTATTCATCTCAGTTCAATTGCACACAGAGTTTTAGTTACACAGAGACCATCTACATATCAGGTGAAGCTGTGTGACCTGAACTTTCCAATGACGCTATATAATATACGCAAGAAATATAACTTGAATGTACAGAGGGCTACATTACATTTCTTTACACAGTCTGCAACTTTAAGTCCATCATACGCACTTTTTTGGTGCAATTGTTCATGAACTCTTACTCAACAATTGACAAACCATATATCAAATTAAGAATGAGAGCATGTAGCCTGCTGAAGTTAGGTACAAGCAAGTAGCCTAATCCAGCAAGAAATTAGACCTGCAGGACATTTCTTCAAAGTCTCCCTGAATGCAAGTCTAGACCAAAAGATTGAGGTTTGAATTAAGAAACTTAGGCTATATAATTATATGCCACATTTAGTTAGTTTGGCCTAAGTGCATTAATATACATATTTGCTAATATTTATTTTGTCATGAACATGTAGGTCTGTGGTTCCCAACCTGTGGCTGCAGGTATTGCAGGTGGGTCGTGGGAGGCCTTTGAATTAAAAACTAAATTAAAAAATAAAAATATCATGAAGGTTTACTAAAAAGGACTGAATGGTTCAAGTAAAAAATTTACAAAGAGATTTACATTACAATAAATTAAATTAATATTAGTCTTTCCTTCAGTTGGATGTTCTGCTGACATTTGGCACGTGAGGTTGGATTGGTATTTCAATGTTTTCAGCTCATGAGAGCCATATTTGAAAAGTCTAAACAACAACATTGTTCAAAATGACATAAATGAAGAAATACTTAATCTCATTCTCATCTCAGAGTTATGAATAAAGGATAAAAGTTTGGGTGGGCCACGGAAGATTTTCAGAACTGAATTCGGGCCTCGGCAGTCTAAAGGTTGGGAACTTGGAATATATGTAGGCTGTTCGTGAAAAGAAGAAACTATACAGATAGAACGATAGGCCTTGAGTTAGCGGAGGTCACATGGGGATTGAGAAAGTTCAAGACGGGTGGAGTAAATGAGTCAGATAACAGCTCCTGATGAATGCTCTATAAATAATAAGAAAAAAATGAATGTAACCTATTTAAATATGGCCAGATTGTCTAAGCACACACCCCAGTCAAGCCCCAGCCTAATCAGTTTTATTCTAATGTTCCTTGCAGCACATGCTCATTGGTTTACTGTTCCTGTATTTTGTATTTGCTGTGTCTTGATATTTTTCCCAGTGCCAATTTTCTGCTGAACCCAGTGGTGGCAAAAGGCCTTCAATGAAGACCGAATCTCCCTCACTGACGAATCTTGTCTCATTTTTTGCAACAGTTCAGTCATAACATTTAGTTTCAATCAAGATTTTTAGGCTTAGCTGCAGATTAAATATTTTCAACATGAACTCGCCTTTAAATCTGAAACACAGATCTTTAAAGTAGGCAGTCATTTACAGTGGCTTTTAAATGTGGGGCTTTTGGCACAAGCTGAATGCTCAGCTCCAGCAGGCCACCCCAAAATCCACCAGAAGGCAGGAAATCACATCTACTGAATCCAAAATTTTCTGGGGGAAAGCCTTAACCTTGTGTAGTAGAAGTCTAGTATAAGAATAAAACCCAGTGGCTGGGTTAGGGTTAGCAAAATTTTGCCAGATCTTGCTCCAAGCTCTTTTGAAAAGTTGGCAGCCCTGTCTTACTGGTCAAAAGTGTTTTGCGGTGTTTGTCCTGATCCTCGTTTGTGGTCCCTTGAAACTATTTTTATGGTGGAAAGAGGACTCTTGTTCAGTCATTGTTCATGTTGGCCTATGATTGTGGTGATGCATTCTTTCTGTGTCTGTTGGCCAGCCCTGTTCTAATCATGTCTTCTGTGTGTGTGTGTGTGTGTGTGTGTTTCTATCAGACCCCAATGGTGAGCACGGTCATACCAACGCGGCCTCCTCCACCAACCCTGCCTCCTGAGTAGCAGCCCCCCCTCCCCCGCCCAAACCGCCCGCCTGCCTCATCTGATCACGCCTGTGGTCTAGCGTCCCTTTTTCAAAACAAAACAAGCGGGGGCAAAAAAAAGACCTCAAGGAACATAGAAGAGCCATCAAAATGCCTGTCCCACACCCTCCTACACACATACACACACACACACACACACACACACACACATATACATACATTCTCTCTCCCAACTCCCAGTGATGTTGTGTTTTTACTGCTGTTATTCCAGTCATTTCTTGTTGTTGTCGTTATTGTTATTGTCATTATTTATTTGTACAAAAGGACATCTGTGATAAGTGGAAGCTGCTCTTCTCTCCAGATTTGGAGGACTTGACTGTCAATATAGTGAACATAAAAGGCATCACGCGTTCAACGGTTCAACTGGACACTGTTAATGTGCGCATGACCTGTGAACTCATGAAGAACGCAAGGAAGTTTGGTTCTCCCTGACAACCTGATGTCTGTTTATTTTACTCTGAGAATGCAAGTTGGACATACAGCCGGCTCTCATTTCCTGTTGGTGGAGATGCCTTAGAGGACCCAATGTCGCCATCTAGTGGCCGTCCCCCATATGTGGAACAAGACTGTCAATGGCAAACAAACTGACCTGCATCTTCTGTTGGAGAGCATGGAGTAATGGCGGAACCTAGAGATTGGGTGCTGAAAATGGAGTGTTACTTAATTTATGTTTATGGATGTTGTTTTTTTTTCTTTCATTCATTTTTTCTTTTCTTTTCTTTTTTTTTTTAAACCACTGTAGCAGTCTTCCTGTAGTCCACACACATCAGGACACTGAAACATAGCAGATCACACACTTAACCTCTTCACCAAAATGAGTGGCTGTTTGTGTCCTTGTTAATGTGTGCGCGCGCGCGCGCGTGTGTTGCTCATGAGCTTCTACCAAGCGGACTTCTTTTACTGACAGAAAGGAAAAATGTTAGATCAGGGCAAAAATAAGTATAGATATCCAACCTATCACCATCCATTACCACATGATATGATTTCATCCCCCACAGCACCACGAGTTTGGAGTGCCTTTAACACACATATACACACACACAATTACACACACTCTGAAGCACACATTCTCTCTGTTTTTGGATTTGTGTGTATGTGCGCTGTATGTCTGTGCTCAGTACTATGTAGATGAGACGCTGGTGGTTGTGGTGTCACTGTCTTGTTGCTGTGGAAATTGCATAGTGTCACCATCGTGTCAGCTCTTAGCCAGTCAGCTCTGACCGTGGACACGTTAAACCAGTCGTAGACCACGGCCCTCCATGTTTGAATCCTGTGCTTCAGCCATGAGCTGAACTTTCCTAATCGCTGATGAGCCAATGATGTAGTGGCTGTGCAAGTCACGTGATCTCATGTCAAAGGGTTGCATGTCTCAAACAGAGGTTCCCTTTGAGTTCTGTGTGAGAGTGTGTGTGTGTGCGCGCACGCATGCTTACTATTTCACCTGAAGTGTATGCAAAGATATGTTTGCTGTAATTTTGGCTCCCATTCTTCTGTCCCAGTTAGTCATCCCTGACTGCGAGAGACATCTTCAGTTCACTGAAGCTCAAAGAAATGCAGAAACTGCATCACCTTTAAAGGACTCATAGGCTGACCATATTGAAAAGCAGCGAGTCTTTTGGCTGCTTAAAGGAAACAAAGCAATGTCTTCTCTCTACTTGAAGTTTTTTTTTTTGTGGGGGGAGGGGTGCTACCTGATGATGTGGAAAATTAACCTCAGTGGTGTCACCGCAGGTTCTGTTCAGTGTGTGTGTGTGTAAATACATCTGGTTCTGCTTCCATGTGTCACTCGGTTCTGAGCAGTAGGTTTATGGTACAGCATTCAATAAAGTGTAGGATAGCCTGGAAACACTACACGCTTGTCTCCTCACTGCCTCAAGGTAAATGGTAAACATCGAAATGCTGCTGGAGTACAGTGTGGGGCAAAGATAATGTTGCATCATATTCAGTGCATGTATTCACCCTTGCTCCAAATCTCAATGTTTTGTGTATTTTTAAACTTTTTCTCTTTTAAATGGTCATTTCAGCCTGTCCGTGCCATCATAGCCATAGGCTCCAGCGATCACACGTATCAGGGTCTCTGGGAAAACGCCTGCTGTGGGACAGGGCAAGGTGCTCGTCCTTATGGGGACACGGAGTGTACCTGGTGTGGGGCTGAGTTGAGGTGACATGAGGTACCCTCTCTGTCCCCATAAGGCCTGTCCACAGCAGGCTTTTTCCCAGAGATTCTGATACACATTATCATCACTCATTCCAACTGATTTTGTTTCTGTTTGGGCCATGAAATACACTGGTGGAGCTCTAAATATGAATTTCTATTCAATATTGATTAGACATTAATTGGTGGTATACACTGGTAAAAAAAAAAGATTAAAACACTAGTAGTTTTGTTGTGTGATTCTAGAAATTTCATTCACATTAGAAGTAATGGCCAAATGTCTGCTGCAAAAAAATATGGAAAAAAGATCAATCACTTATAAAGAAATATAAAGAACAGTTTATAAATCTCGGGTCAGTGTTTTAAGTTTTAAGTTAACTAAAAAAAAAACATGTACTAACCACACTCATGTTTTACCTACAGTTTACTGAACATTACTTTCCGAATCAGATCATTTCATAAGCAGTCCCACCTATAGCCCTTTTATGTATCCACTTTACAAATGAAGAAATGTTGCCAAATCAATGTAATGTACTTCGGTTAATAATTAGGAATTTATGGTAACATAAGCTGCAACTGTCAGTATGCATTCAATCACCACTTCATTCAAAATTAAATAAGCCTAAATTCTTTCAATCAATTTTCACCAACAAACAAAATTATGTACAAGTGCAGTAATGCTTCTTTAGTAACAGAAGCACAGCTAGTGTAGTATTTTATGTTTATTTTATTTTTTGCTGTAATCTCATGTTGGCAGTTCTTTAGGATGTGTTAGCAGGAGAAAGACCTTAGGGTATCGTAGTTGGATAAAAATAAGCGATTTACAGTGCCTCAACTTTTATTACGTTTTTTAGTTCATGTAGCCTATATTGAGTGCCACTGTAGTCTCACTGACTGCCTGCAGGTGTTATAGACCAGCTATGGCAGTAGCCACTTTGAGTGATGTATATTTTGGTGGTTGTAGTGCATTTAAAGCAAAGGTTATGTGATGTGATCAGGTGTTTAGTTTAGGGGGAGTGCACACTGTACTAAGTGAAAATGTTTGGCCAAGACTAATATGCACGGTTTTATATGCTTGTTATTATTATTATAATTGTTATTGTGAGACATACTGAACAAGGTGCCCGCAACTGGTTGCTTTAACAGCTTAGCATGCTTGCCCTGCATATGTCCTGGACGCTTCATCCTAGAGTTGCCTGAAAAAGCCTCAAAATATTTGAGTGAAATCTGTAACTGACTCTCTGTTTGTAGTATGATGTGAAAACTGCTGATGATGTTCTATCAGTGTGAGAAACACACTGTGAGGTCTATAAGGTACATCAGGTGAACTGTGGCTATCATCACGTGGGCTGGGTGCCTATCGCTGTAGGTGCGAGTCCATCCGATAAGAGAAGCGTTTAAAAGGAGCCGAGAGGAGAGAGGCAGCACGCACGACCTGCAATCCAACATGAGGTGAGATGCTGGGCCGTATGATGGACAGAGGAGGAGCGCTGAAGCTGCCTAGCCTGGTCTTAATCTTCTGCTCTCTCTTTCTCTTTCTCTCTCTCAACAGACGTGAATTTGCTTTTGCCCTCATTCTTGTGGTGGCCTTCGCTTATGGTAAGTCTCTCACCCCCCCCTTCCCCCCAAACTGGATTTACTCACCTCTTGTTTCTCTCACTTCCACTAACTGTCTTTCATTTTCACCCAGAGTTCATTCACATGTTATAGCATACGGTGTGAAAAGAGAGAAGTATTCAGTATTAAAATCTTGCAAAGGGAAGAAACTAAATGGAGGGAATCATTCATTAACATTCCTCCTCTTATCACTCCTTCATCTTCTGTTTCTGTTTCTCTCATTTCATTCCCTCTTTTTAACTACCTCTTTCAGCTCTTTCCTTTCCCCTTCTCCTGCTTCCTCTCTGTGTCTCTGAAGAGGAGTCCTATGTTGCAGTAGATTCTTCCATTTGAGTTCTCTGTGTGTGTGTGTGTGTGTGTGTGTGTGTGTGTGTGTGTGTTAGGTCAAGCTCTTACTCCGTCTTGCGTGAGGAAATCTTCCTTTGCCCATCAGCTAGGCTTAGTTATGTTTAGAATAAAACCTGAGGGAGTTCTATCTGTGTGTGTGTAATAGATAAATTGTTATTGAGGTCCTACTAATATCACCATTAATGTTGGGTAACTGAGTGGCCATGGCACCTAGCCTGATGTTTATTGACTGTACTGATTAAGAGTGATAACATACAAGAGGGAAGTCTGCCATTCAGAGCTTTGAAAATAAATAAATATAATTAAATAAATATAATTGTATGAATAAATAAATATAATTGTCTATCTTATCTCTCCAGGAGGGCAGAGGGTTTAAGGGCTAGAGTTCATAGGTCTCAGAGTGGTGAGGGGTGCATGCATATACATTAAGTAATATATGTGTGTGTGTGTGTGTGTGTGTGTTTGTGTGTGTTTCAGGTGAGGCCCTGCAGTGTACCAGCTGCGTCCACAGCTCCCCTGATGCCAATGACTGTGTAGAGACCGTGGAGACCTGCCCCCCTGAGCTTGATGCCTGCGCCAAGGTCACCTACCCTTCTTCTGACCGTGAGTCTCTCTCTAATGGTTTGTCTCTCTCTCTCACCCACCCCACAAGCACTCCTCCACCTCATGAGTCTCTCTCTCTCTCTGCCAAATCACTCTCCCACTCTCCAGAGAACACTTTCCACAAGTCCTGCTACAAGATGATTGAGTGTCTGAAACTGGGGGTCACCCATGGCGTTAAGGTCTCCTGCTGCAACTGGGACAATTGTAACGCATAAGACATTCCTCCCATGACATGCAGTCACACACACAAACACACATCAAGGCAGCATTGACAAACATAAATCAGTAATAAATTGGTTTGAAGGTAAAAGGTCCAGTGTGTGTTCTGCTTTTTTCCTCTTGGGTGGGTTTTGCACCCAGTGTGTGGTGTGTCTCACAGGTGTTGGTCTGTGCATAAACAAATTCAGGAACATACTTAAGCAAACCACTTTGGGAACAGAATGCCTGCTCAGCTCATGAGTCCTACATAGGCACTTTGTAACTATATATGTACTGCCTGATCAAATGTAAGAGCTTTGCATTACTTTGTCACGGGTGGAATCCGGCTGCGATGTGGCTCAGTTACACGCTAAAAGGTGCTAGAGGGCGCTGACTCTGTAGGAGTTCATTGTTTTGTGTGTGTGATTTGTTTATGGACATTTTGTAAATCAGAGAAAATGAGAAAAGAGAAAACCATTCCAAACTGTTCAAACAACAGCTCCAGTAAAGACAAAGTTCTAATACAAAGACATACAGTATTTATAAATCAACCCCTCCCTCAACCCAAGCACCCTCCACATACTCACACACACACACACTCACACACACACACACACACACACAGTGAGAGACACATAGTGCATAATAACTACAAATATAATAATGGCAAAATTAAACAATGCTTGTCGTCACACACTGCCCTCTCACTGTCATGTGTCTGTGCTTGCATGATGTGAACTGTCCCAGGTGAGGCGCTGAGGTGTACCATGTGTTTTAGTAAAGACTCCTGCGTGCCCTCCAGAAGGACATGCCCTATATACATGAACGCATGTGGCAGTGTACTCTTCATCTCCCCGCCAAAGGGCATCAGATGCCTATGCATGAAAATGGCTACCTGCCAGACCTACATGCCAATGCCCAATGTGACAGCCATTTGCTGCAGCACCAACCGCTGCAACTAAACACCTCTGGCACCTCAGTGTAGGAGCTGAACACATCTGCCTCACTTAGTGAGGCAACTACATGCCACATGCACCAAATGAGGCACTACCACCCTCTGTCAAATAACCTACCAGCCTCCCTGGAAAAGAGGGCCACAAGAACTTTTTTTACTTTTTGAATGATCACGCAATGACTTTGGAGTATCTAGTCTAAACTACAGACTGATAGTCAAGAGTGGGAATATTAGGTGTTTTCAGGTGTCAAGTAGGACGTAAAACGCACTATATATATATATATATATATATATATATATAACAATAAAGAATATGCAATGTATCAGCTCTTGATTTTTATTCATTTCTGTGTCACATTATATAGCCTATAACACTAAAATGTACCCTTTGCTTGCCTCACAATCTACGCTGAATTTTCCAGGGGTGAAACAATTCCCTACCTCAGGGAGTGGGTACTTTAGTGTGGCCATGAAAAACTGCTGGGTGGGGCTTGTGGTTGACTTGGTGCTGACTGGGTCTAATTCAGACCGGGAGACAACATCAAAAAGCAAGACATCATCAAAATTAGCCCCATTTAGCATTCAGCAGAGAAAGAGAACCACAGCAACAGACGATGGGGAAGAAAAGTGATACAGCACTGACAAGGAGGTGCAGGTCATATTAATGTAGCTATCAGAGAAGTTCATAGTGCTTTTGAGTCCTCTAGTAACATTGTGTGTACTGCCACATACATACACATACAGCCACAGCTTCCCCAAAAGCACAATCACAGAACTAGCCTAGTTTGCACTTCGTACAAAGGCTCTCTGTAGCATGTGTTTTTTCTGCTAGGATTTACATATCCCTCCCAAAAACACATTTCAGGCACCTACAAGGAAGTTAACATCAGCAAACATTTGTTTTCTTCCTATCTGCCTTTTAGCAGCTGTTATCCTTTTCTGGGTTATAAAATTATGCTCTTTTTATACACAATCATCTTGCCGGTGAACCTATAGTGAAATGTCCTTCCTTATTTTGTCAATTTTTCCTGGCTTTTGTTGACAATGTCCCAATATTTCTGAGTCGTGTTGCTGGTATGAAAATTTTAAATGAATGTAAATCTAGCAAATAACGATTTTCTATACATTGTTTCCATACAAAAACGGATATGTTCCTTGGACTATTTTCATGCAAATATGCATGTGTTAAAAATTGTTTTATTTATTTATTTGTTTACTTGTTTGTTTGTTTGTTTGCAATGTCCCAACTTTGTCAGAATTGGGGTTGTGTTTGATGCCTTTCTTCTCTTTTATATTTTTCTTCCAGTAGAGGTCAGTAATGAGCCATGCCATGTCTTGCCAGCTCTACAGCCACAGCAGAGACACAGTATACTCTTTCACGCTCTTGCCCTCTTTCTCTTTCACTCTCCCACCCTCTTAGGTGTCACAGCTGCAGCTAGGTGCCAGTTCCATTTCAGTACCTCCAGGTGTGTGACCAGCGAATTCGCTACATGACCTGTTTCATTTGTGAAAATGGCCTTTCTTCCTCCTTAGAGAACAGAAAACAAGACACAGACCACAATGGCTTTCTTCCTCACAGAAGAATGACACACACTATATGATAGACCTATAGATATACTGATAGACCTGCAGGTATTTTATTAGAAACCTTTCTTGTAACTTGACATTGTCTGTGGATCTTTATGGGGCAAGACTTCCAGTCCAAATCAACAATGCTTAGTAATTACCTTGTTCATTTAGCCCTAAGTGATATGTCTCCTTTCTTAAAACATCTCTGCTGACGTCCTGATGGTTTTTATTGCAGGTTCCATTGCACAATTCTATCTGCCTCCATTTTTGTAGCTTGACGTTGTCTGTGGTTGCCCCTGTCAGGAGCTCCAGGAGATTCCTGAGCCACAGGGCAGGCCGCCTCTCTCTGCTGGGCACCTGTGAGGAGCCTTGGTCGCTCCTGGATGTTTATGGTGCTGAGTGAGCGAGTGAGCAGCGAGCCCATGGCAGCCTCCCAGCCACTGCTAAGGTGAGTTCTCCACATGTGTTTCCTCCCCCCCCCAAAAATAACACACTGCACGGGCGTTATTTATGCATGTAAACATGCGTTGCTACCGGAGACGACACTCCCGCCCCTACCCCAACCACCACCTCCAACACACCCCTAACCGCACACCATAACTTCCACCCTCACTCGCCCCTTCGCTATATGGCTGACCCCCCAACCCCCACCCACCCTTCTCCAAGTCAACATGAGAGAGGACCCTGCGGGCTTGTGCAGAAGAGGAGAGGGGAGGAGAGGAGAGGGCTCCCCACACATGCAGGCATTTCCCAGGCAGGTGGAGGTTGTGGTTGTGGGGGGTTAGAGGTGGTCGAAGGGGGAATGCCATTTGGCAATCAGTGGGAGGCCAGGGGAGACCCCACACAACTACTACTACTCTCTCTCTCTTACACACACACACTATAAAATACACACAAACTCATATAAACACACTAACTCTTGTGTACACACTGAGGGAAGCATGCATGCACATTCACATTCATATACATATACACTTGTGTACACACTGAAAGGGGCATGTGCATGCACACAGACACACACACCCACACACTCAAAAAAACACAAACACCCACAGTCCGATGTTCACACAGACTCAGCTCTCACTGCTGTAATGAGACCATTAAATGGTCACAGTCAGTTATTTTTATTTGTGAGGAACACAGACACCCATGTTTTGTTAAGTAGCTCTCTCTGGAGTGTGTGGTGTTTCACCTCCTAAAGGTTACAGCCTGTGGTCGGACCACCCCAACAAGACTGGCCTTTTTCTAGCACTCTCTCTCTCTCTCTCTTTCTTTCCATTTCTCTCGCACTCTCTCATCCTCCACCCCCTCAGCCTGCAGGGCATAGCCAGCACTGCTCCATCAGGAGAAGAAGCCTAAAGTAATATTTACTCTTTGTGTAGATATGCCAGCTCTGGTGTCGGACACACACGGCTGAGAAACCGTGCGCCTCCCAAAAAAACCTTCACTCTGACCTCTGCAGGAGGTTGGCCGCGGCCTCGGACTGACTGTTTGCACGGGCACGGAGCCTCTTGGCCTCCTCTCTCTCTCTCTCTCTCTCTCTGTCTCTCTCTCCTTCACTTCTCTTTCCAGTGATCTGCACAGACTCACCTGGACTGCTATTCACAGCAGTAGAGTGGAGTGAACAGCTGTGGAGCGCCACCAGGGCCGGGGTGCTGCTGCGGCAGCAGCAGAGGCAGCGCTCCATAAAACTCAGACAGGAGGAGCTGGAGCTGCGAGAGAGCGGCTCGTTAACGCCCCGGGGAGCCCGGCTAACGGGCCCAAGATGGAGGCAGTGCGGCGTGCATGACAGCATGCAAAGGGAGGAGAAAAAGAGAGAGAGAGAAAGAGAGAGGATAAAAATCCGGGGCCCAGAGAATGGAGGAATTTTTCACTTCAGTGTTTCCTACACGTCATGGATTCTCCGAGCCCCGGGCGAAGATGGGGTGCCAAGAGAGTCACCGCGTGGTGTGCATGGTGGTGTTAACTTTTATTGTCGAGCACGTAAAGACGTAAAGATGGTTGTTGCAGCTCAGTCACCGGTATGAGAGAGTTTAATAGTTCTTATGTGAGTGTGTGTATGTGTGTGTATGTGTGTGTGTGTGTGTGTGTGTGTGTGTGTGAGCAGGAGGGTGTATGGGGTTCCCTGGAAGTTTCCTGCTGTTTCCGGACCTGCCTGCGGCTTTAAGGTCTTTCCTGGTCAAACAGCTGTGCTGGTGAATACGAGGCCAGGCTAGTGGAAAGACGTGAAGCTTCCAGTGTGATCAGTATCCATTCACCCAGATGCTGACTCCAATCCACACACACACACACACACACCACACAGTTGTTATGCAGTCAGCCCAGCTTGCATGCACTGGTGACTTCCACAGTGACATGCGGTCATGACCCCTCTGTTCATCCAGCGAAATTGAGCAGAAAGTGATTGTGTCTGTCAACACATTTAAAAGCTGCTCACATATTTGCCCCTCTTCCAGGACCTACAGTCATCTGGATAACCATTACACACACACTGATTATGACTCTGCAGACTGCATAACTGTAATGCTGCATTTCACAATGTAGATTTTTTTTCCAGGTTCATACAATATCTCACTACAATTCCAACTCAGTTAGGTAATGCAGTTGTAGAATATGCACATGATTTCTTGTATCACATGATTTCAAAATGGGTCCCACTGGTCTGTTAATATTTACCTCCGCCAAGGAGGTTATGTTATCACCGGCATTTGTCTGTTTGTCTGTCTGCCTGTGAACAAGATAACTCAAAAAGTGCTGCACAGATTTGGATAAGTTTTTGCGTAACGTAAGTATTAGGCCAAGGAACAGTTGATAAATTTTGATGGCGATCCGGAACACTGTCTGGAATTTGTATTGGGTCAGTGACCCTATATTGCCTTGGTGGAGGACTGCGATCTTCTAGTGCTTTTCTAGGTCCAACATATTGCCAGGAGGGCAAGCCTATTGGTCTGTCAGTATTTCCAAGACTATTCATACCCATTCCATGAACATATATGAAGGAGAACCACTGTCAAGAGAATCACGCACAGATTACAGACGATAAAGAGTGGACAGGTGAGGTATCAAGAACAGAATCCTAAACCAGTCCTGATACCACTGATGTTTGGTCATCTCTACAGAACTTCCTCAGGAACAAAATTTCCATAGACGCACTAACAGGAGTTGTCTCTAAAAATCAGTCCACCTTCTTTATATTCCAAGTAATTCAGACCTTCCCGTGACCAGTGAAATAACATATTAAACTTTACTTGTCTTGTTTTAACGAGCTAATGATCTATGACAGGGAGAGAGATTAAGTGTTGACTTCTCAATGTGTGTGTGCTTCACAAACCCAGAGCTGCCTTGTCATTTTCTTGCCTTTTTCTCCAGCAGTTTACAGTCTACTCTTATCACAATCAGGTGTCTCGTAACATTAGATGAGGAGCGAAAACAAAATTAGCCAGACTAGAGCAAGTTCCATCTAGCTTAGTCCCCTCTGCTCCCCGCCTCACACCTGAGACGCGTTGCCCTGCGAGACAGGACAGGCCATCCAATGGCAGCTCGCCTCTCGCCTGACTCCTCCCTCTCCCTGATTGAAGTTTCATTATTTTCCTCGCAGTATTCCATCTGGAGTCGACTTTCGCTCAGTCAACGACGGAAGGCGCCGCTCGCTGCTGAAGTAGAGATGCCGTGCACTTCGTGGGTCTCGTGTTTGTGGATTACTTTGCTGCTAAGCTGCACGGCCACTGCTGGCGCGAGGAGACCCGAGTCCTCAGCCTCTCTGGGAAGCCTGTTCCGCGCGAGGTGTGCCGCGAGATGCCTCAGCCTGTATAACACTCGCATTACATCCTCTTATAGGATCGCGCAGGTGAGAGATTCTTCACATACGAGCTTATAGACTATTCTGCATCAAGTTGTGTGTTCATAATTTCTGTTCTAGTATGATGGCTTATGTTTTGAGCTTTACAACTTTCGTTGTTCAGTAGGGAGCACTGACTTTTGCTCCCATAACCTGAGCCAATAAACAGCATCCTGTAATGCAGCATCCGACTAAAAACCGGTATCTGTCCGTTGTCAACATGGTTTTAATCTGAACCGTAGGTTCATGTCGAATATAAAACTAAGTATGTGCTTGTTTTCGGTCTTATATGTAATGCGAAGAAAGGTTGGGAAAAAAGAACTGAAATAATTATTCTTGACATAAAAAACATAAATATCTGCAACGAGCCTGTTTACAAAAAACAGACTACCGCGCACGCTGATACAGTGCAGTGTGCGTGTGTGTGTGTGTGCGTTTGTGTTTACCCTATAATATTTGAGCTTTATTGATCAATAACCAAATACGAACAACAAATGCCGATTTATAACGAAAAGCACGCCTCTTGTGAAAACACCTTGCATTACAGTGGTCCATTTTAAATGGATTTGTGCTACAACTAGGCTACTTTTTTGTTACGTTTTTTTCTTACCAAGTGTGGTTTGTTATGTCGTCTCTTTCTCTTAATTGGAGTGTGGTACACAGTAGGCTACTACGTATCCGAGTTCGCTCATTGAGGCTGACAATCCTGACTCAGTTTTATGGTCTCCTCTTGGCTGTAACAAACGGTGGACCTCATTTTTAAAGCTCCCTGGCTTGTTTAGTTGTTTTCAAAGCGCAGACCATGCACTCTCTGGTCAATTCATTTAATCAGTTGGATGGGCAAAAATAGTCTGCTCAATGCCCAGACGGTACCTCTTTAATTTTTTATAGAAAAACTAAAAGAATGGGCCTACAAGTATCTAAAACACTTCAGGGCAGAATAACAAGACATAAACAGAATGGTTATGCGGATATTTATAATCACAGCTTCACATTGTCACTATCATGTTTCTTCAGAGATACAATATTTTGCTGTATGTTTGCAGTATTTTTGCAGCAACTATGACAACAGTGATCCAGACAACAACTTGTCAAACATGTGAATTGAGCTTCTGGAATGGCAGAGAAGAATAGGCTACAGCTTTAGTAGTCATCAGTTAGACTTGGGTATTAATGGTTTCCCATAGTCCCAGTTAGGTCTCCTTATGGCTCTCAGATGGCTGGATGACATGGTCAAGTTGCCTCTGACAAGGCTACTGCTACTTAGGGCATCTTGGCAACACATATGTGGCTTGCAGTGTGGTTTCTTAGTCGGCCTTCTCCTCTTCACATCTTTGTCTGAGTCGGCGGGGTCTCTCAGCAGCCGGAGATCTTATCTACTCCGACACACGAGGCCGGAGACACTCCATTGTCCCCTTGCCTGAAGAAGGCCACTGTTCCTCGTGGATAGGAAGCCTGTGGTTGCAAGTGTAACAAGGCCCTGCTGTCACCCAGCATCAGCACTCTGTCATCCGACCCCACTCACCCCCTGTCCTGTCTTACTTACACCAAAAGTGTGTGTGTGTATGTCTTTGTGTGTGTGTGTGCATCTAGTAGGAGTATGTGTGTTTGATGGGTGTGTGTTTGTGTGTGTACATACGTGCATGCATCTAGGGGGAATATGTGTTTGATGGGTGTGTGTGTATTTACGTGCACGCGACATTGTGCATGTGCATCTTGAAAGAGTGTGTGTTTGTGTGTGTGTGTGTGTGAGAAAGAGAGAGAGAGAGAGACAGTATGCATGTGGCAGTGATTTAGTCTCTCTATGTGAATATGTATGAGCAGTGAGCGTTTGATGAGAGTGTGCGTGTGTGTGTATTTGTAGGGAGTGTGTGTTTTTGTGTGTGTGTGTGTGTATATTTGTAGGGAGTCTGTGTTGTGTCGGCCCCATTAGCCCCTTAGCCCACTCTCCCCACCCACAGCTGGTCTTTGGGCCGTGCCAGCGCTGCCCTGACAGTAATCATAACGCAGACCACAAGGGGTGTGGGGATGACGTCGTTCCCATGGCGACCTATCACTCCAAATTATGCAGGGGTCAAGGGGTCAAGGGATACAATTCACGTGGCATGTGAGCAGGTCAAACACGAGGTTAGAGGTCACCATGTCGGACCACTTGAAGGGACACGGCCGGGGATAATGAGAAATGACACACCGCCAGCTGTCCAGAGCCCTCGTTTAGGCAGCGCTGATTGTCAGTGTGCTTGTGTCTGTGACTGTGTGTGTGTGTGTGTGCGTGTGCGTGTGCGCATGTCTGTGTACCAATGTGTCCTGATGAGCGCTGTAACCATAACTGGCTCAGTGCTGTGTTCCTGCCCCAGCTCTAGTTGACCCTGGCTCTCCTGGTGTTAGCCAGCGACTGCTTAGCTTGGCCCTCGGTGTGGTGCCCTTAAATCCCTGCACTCAGCAACAAGAGCTGAGCATGTGGACTTGGAGGTAGGCAGCAGTGACGGCCACTGAGTGGGCTGGATAAATAGGGCATAAAACATGTAGGCCCCCCCTTCCACCCTACCCTCACCCCCTCCCCTGCCAGCCTGGCCTGGGTTGCAGTAGTCAGCACAGCAATCACGGAGCAAACTGGCACACTGCACACTTGAGTGCGCAAACTGGTCTAGCATACTGTACATTTCACCCAGGCTTGCTTGACAGGGTCGTGTTGTGTTGTAGTGGATTGGAGGCTCTCTGCCATCAAGTTGGCCTGAACATCTGCTGAGGAATCTAGGTTAATCCCAGCACTCTGTTGTAAACTGTAAATAAGTCCTTAAGTTGCAGTGACAGAGTAAACCTCGCTCAGTCGTTCAGTGTGAAATATTAGTCAGCCGATACAAACCTGATTTAGAGACTGCATAATTTTGTTAGTCGGTAGTTGTGTGATTGTTTGAGTTATTGTGCGATTTAGTAATGTGGCGATCAAGCGCTTGTGTGGTTGAGTAATTGAGAAATTGATTTGTAGTGAGATCAAGTAACTCAATATGCAGCGGGTGGGTGTTTGACACAAACCCAGATGTGGAAATTCCCCAAAAGCGTCTGTGATCATTTACCAGTTTGTTGTCTTAACCACCGTCACCCTTGGCTGTGCTGTGCTGTGCCATGGTGTGCTGTGCTGTCTAGATTCTGATCTTGTCTTCTGATCATCCTTCTCAACAGGTGAACGGCTCTTTGGGTTGGTGTCAGGACCACAAGCAGTGTGCCAAGGTAAACACCAAAACACTCCCACACTGCACCACATCATTGTAACGGCACACCCATTGCTGACACACAGCTCACCACAAACACCACTAAGAACATTAGACTCCTGCGCACACACACGCATACACACACACACACACACACACACATTATGCCTATATGGTAGTAGACTACCTTTGACAGGATTTGGGGAATTAGTGTTGGAAAAGTGCAGGAGAAATTGTTGGACCACACATGCTAATTACATACTCCAAAAGCTTGTAAAATGAATGACCAAAATATGGCATGGTATTAAAGTATCTGCACCTGGTCAGCTAATATTCCAAAACTGCTTACAGTGCACATTCTAGCTCGCACCTCACTTTCACAACAAGCAGACCCCATCCCAGAGGAGCTGTTTCTAATCTCAGAATACACCATATACACAAATCACAGACACACAGGCACACACACACACATACACACATGCACACACACGCACACACACGCACATATATACACATACAGACACACACCACATATCTCCGGCACACAAAGTGATGCTAGCCTCCCAAGCAGTATTCGAAGACATCCCTACATCTTTGCTGTCTAGCATCCCCATCCATCATACTTACACCAAAGTCCACACAACCTCCAGACATAAAACAAAACCTGATGCACACAGACTGCATTTATGGACTACATGGACATCACCTACGGCTCACACCGACCCTTCATGCCACATCGCTCCTCACCACACACACACTCAAGCACACACGCGTGCACACACACTCACGCGCACACACACCAGTCCTTGCGCAGAGGTATGTGTCTCGTCTCCAGCAGATTATATCACACTGTTGTGAGTGAATGAATGAATGAATTAATTAATGTCTGATGATGTTTAGGCTCATCAAATTCAACAGGGAATTTCAAATTATCGCAGAATGGAACCTTTTGTTAGAATGTTCCAAGCTCTCCCTGCTGAAGGGTGATTAAATGGCGGTAATGGCCGGCTACACCCCCGGCTGTACTAATAGGCCCATACATCACTGAGAGTGGGACGTCATGACGGACACCAGCCCAAGGACCCCAACCCCCAGACTGCCACTGCCCACGCACATGCTCCCCCAGCCCAGCAGTCTACTGGTGGATAGGCAGAAGCTTTGTTTTGTGTTTTATGTTTATGTTTGTCCAAGTCTTAAACTAAAGGTGCGAGTGTGTGTGTGTGTGTGTGTGTGTTTATGCATCTGCATACATTAGTGTGTGAGAGTATGCATATGAGTGTCTTGATGGTTGCTTGTGTTTGTGTGTGTGTGAGTGATAGGTGGGGGGTTGGGTGTGTAAAGAAGACGCTATGAAAAAGTCTGCTAGCCTGCACTTGCCTCATCACAGAAAAGAGCTCAGCCTTCTTCTTCCTAATGAGGACATTAGCATCTTAGCAACCGCTACAGCGATCCTGTAATTATTATACAACCTCACATAGCCTCCTGCTTGCAACACACACACACACATACATATATATATATATATATATATATACAGAGAGAGAGAGAGAGAGATACAGATACCTCATGAGATCCTTAAACATGATGTTCAATAGTATATAGGAATGTATATGGTTCTATGGTATTTGGGTGAGGTTCTTGGCCAAAGCAAGGGACGAGACCTACATTACTTTGTTCTTCTTTAGTTTCCATATATTGGCACTGCAGGCTTCCAAGGGGTGGACTGGATGGGGATGTTGCTGACTAGGTTGTGTTCTTTTGTGTCTGTGTGTGTGTGTGTATGTGTGTGTGTGTGTGTTTGTTCTAGCCTCATACTGGAGATGTTATCATGTAAACTAAATTTAGTATGGACTGCAGTACATCAGAGTTAACTGTCTGAGCAGATCTCTCAGCCTCTCTGTGCAGAGGACTATTTTGTGTGTTTGTGTGTGTGTGTGTCTGTGTGTGTGTGTGTGTGTGTGTTTTTAGTTGGCCGCTAGTTCCAGCCAGCGGGGAAGCATGTTTCCTGCTGTCCCTCATGAGAGTATGTGTGTCTGTGTCTGTGTGTTTCTCTGTGTTTGTCCGTGTGTATATAAATCGTTTGCTGTGTATATGAGTGTCTTTGTGTGTGTGTGTGTGTGTGTGTGTTGTATGTTTGTGATCCTGAGAACATTTGGCCCGCTTCTCTGCCTTGTTCTCTAGAGACTCTTCTCTGGCTTCAAACACACATACAGACACACACACACACACACACACACACACGCACACACACACACACACACTTCCTTTAGTCATACAGTGTCTGCAAACGTTAAACAAACGCATACATCTGTCTGGCACACGCACACAGACACACATGGATGTTGAGTTTAAAGACTTGAAAATCCCTTTATATCTACTCTACGCTCTCTCTCTCTTTCTCCCTCTCTCCCCCTCCCTCAGTCCCTCTCTCTCTCTCTCTCACTCTTTCGCTCTCTCTCTCCCCCTTTCTCTCTGTCTGTCTCTCTAAACTCCCCTGATGGTGTTGTAGCTGCGCTAGCTTTCTCCCCGCGTGCTGCCAGAGCACTTTGTTGTTTTGTCTTAATGCCGTTAGTAGTGCGGGGGGACTGGACACAGCTGGGTGTGTGTGTGTGTGTGTGTGTGTGTGTGTGTGTGCGTGTGTGTGTTCTCAGGGCTCCCACACCGCTCCCCCTGCACCACTAGCTGCACACTCTTGCAACACCACTGGCGTTTAAAGGCACGGCACGGCAAGCAAGTGCAGATTAGCGAAGGAATGGCTGTTTCCTCTTAGGGGAACACTGTGATGTGGACACTTAGATGGATTTGGGAAGGAGTTCTAAGTCAAAAAGGACAATTCCACTGGTAGAAACCCTGTAGAGTAAAACGGCCCTTATGAAAATGATTGTTCTACATCAAGGACCGGTCATTTTTCTCTCTTTGTTTGCCTTCCGCTCTCTGTCACAAAGATACACACAGAGACAAACACATGGCCCTCACACCAGGGTGTGTCTGCTAGGATTGTTTCCTTGTTAGCCCAGTGTCTGTAAGGATTTTATTTTTCTACACAAATTAGAAACTTACGAGTCAGGTTTTAATAAGCCTTACATGACAAAAATAATGTGCACTGCCATTCAAACGTTTGAGGTCACTTAGAAATGGCCTTTGTGCTCCATAGACAGAACCCTACTGACAGCTGAATAATTCTTCATTCTGTATACTGTACTTCTTCAACATTGCCTAAATCTTGCTTAGTATGGTGATGTGCTTTGAGTCAATGTCTCTTGTAGGAAGCAAGCTTCCAGTCAAGCATCCACAGGTTCATAGCATGTCATCGAAACGTGATAGCTTGATGTCTTCCAAGAAAATGATTCTACTGTAGGACCGCAATGAGATGTGTCACTATTAAAACACAAGTGTCCTGTTCAGGGATCACTTACCTTAAACCTACGTTTAGCATAATCAAATTCACCAAACATTTTTCCTGGCAAGTTTTTACCAGTTAAAACTGGTAGAAGTTGTGCAGTTCTGCACACACACTCACATATGCACATGCGTGTTCGCACACACATATGCGCACACACACACACACGCACACTTAAACAAACAAGTCACATGGGCTCACTCAGCCATGTGTACTGTTGCAATCAATATGCCCTGGAGGTCCCATGGTCAAAAATGACCATCACTGCTAAAAGCATAAGGAGAAGCTGAGGGCACAACTCTCTCTATCTATCACTTTCTCTCTTTCTCCTTCTCTCATTCTTTCTCCATCACCCCAACTCTCTCTCCCTCCTTCCCTCCCACCCTGTCTCTGTGTTCCGCTGTCTGTCTGTG
>PYXC01000495.1:6040000-6047500 GCA_015244755.2 Tenualosa ilisha | reverse complement strand
CGGAGAAGCAGGGCGAGTGTCCTCCGCCTGAGCGGGCCAGTGGCTTCGCTGCCGCCTGCGTGGAGAGCTGCGAGGAGGACGGAGAGTGCTCCGCCCACAAGAAGTGCTGCTCCAACGGCTGCGGACACACCTGCCAGCAGCCCAAGAACCTCTACAGGGGTGAGGACACACACACACACACACACACACACACACACACACACAGTTCTGTCATTAGAACATACTCACAGCCCAAGAACCTCTACAGAGGTGAGGACACACACACACACACACACACACACACACACACACACAGTTCTGTCATTAGCACATACTCACAGCTCAAGAACCTCTACAAGGGTGAGGACACACACACACACACACACACACACACACACACACACAGTTCTGTCATTAGAACATACTCACAGCCCAAGAACCTCTACAGGGGTGAGAACACACACACACGCACACACACACACACACAGACACACACACACACACACACACACACAATTCTGTCATTAGAACATATTCACAGCCCAAGAACCTCTACACGGGTGAGGACACACACACACACACACACAATTCTGTCATTAGAACATACTCACAGCCCCAGAACCTCTACAGGGGTGAGGACACACGCACACACACACACACACACACACACAGAGAGACACACACACGCACAATTTTGTCATTAGAACATACTCACAGCCCAAGTTATAGCAAACTATAATAAAGCCATGCCATCCACAGCTTTACACTGCAGACAGATAGACAGACAGATCCCATATAAGTGTATTTACTATTTGTTTTGTTTTCTTATCATTTGTAGTTTTTGTCAGTGTTTGGTTTCTTCTTTTCGCCTATCCGTTAGTGTGGATACTATTGTAAAGGGCTGAAAGTATGTTGTGCTCCAGATTAGTGTGAGAGATTAGTGTTCTGTCTGGCCCTCTGGGAATTGTAGTCTTTCTCTGTGTGGATGTGTGGGGCTGCTCTGAAGGTTGCTCTCTCTCCTGGCAGGTGCTCCTCTGAAACCGCGTAAGGAGCTGGTGTTCGAGGAGTCGCCGCAGGGCGCCCTAGAGGTGCGCTGGTCATCGCGCTTCAACGTGTCGGCCGAGCCCGTGGTGTACATCCTGGAACGTCGTTGGAACTACGGCATCCAGCCCAGTGAGGACAACGCCACTCCATGGGAGATGGTAGCACAGGTAAGCAAGGCTTACAGATGTGTGGCGATATCATTGAATATCAAAATTGAATTCAATGGAACATGTTTCATTTTTTGGTGCAATGTTTAGATTTGCTACACTGACATTAGCATTATTACATGGTTTTAGCCTGATCAAAGGCAACAAGCTTTTTCTTAGTAATCGCTATTGAAGTTCTCTTTTAGTGCAGAACAAGGGCTCACTCCATATATGGCAAACTGCCCCAAAGGCGTTTGTGCACTAATGTAGTTCTCTCTCTCTAGTCCTTTGTTTTTGTTGGGTTACTGTAAGTGTTTTTTTTATTTGCCTGCCTCATTGGATTTGTATATCTCCCCAGACCACAGAGGAACGTGCAAGTCTACCAGACACACGACCCGGCAGGTGGTACCAGTTTAGAGTGTCCGCCATCAACGTCCATGGAACCCGGGGACCCACCACACCCAGCAGACACTTCCGCTCCACAAAAGGTGAGAGAAGAGCGAGAGAGAGAGCTGGAGAGCTGAGAGAAAGAGGAAGGGAGAGGGATAGACAGGAGGAGGCAGAGAAAAAAAAAAGAAAATGTGGGTGAAAGATGTGTGTGTGTGTGTGTATGTGTGTGTGTGTGTGTGTGTGTGTGTGTGTGTGTGTGTGTGTGTGTGTGTGCGGGGGGTTGGGGGTTTGAGGGGGAGGAGAGTGAAGACAGATAGGAAGAGTTAGAAAAATACACTCCAGTTTTAGAGCCTCAAATGTCATGACAGATTTAAGCCCGGCGTGCTCTCGGTTGCACTGCTTCCCAACCTCATATTGGAGTCAATAAAAACAGGGAATACTTGGATCATTAGACAACTGCAAATGCTGAAGCAGAGTGAACTGTTCTCTGGACTGACTCTCAAGAGTAGGAATGGCCAAAGTGTCTCTTTCTCAATCAGAGGCAGATCTTGATCATACACAGGATTAGTGCAGTGGGACCAGGTTGGCAATAATATTACTGGAAATATTGTGAAGAATAAATATAAAGGGTTTTCCGGTCAATTCCGAAAGTTTGAATGTGAGTAAAGTGTACATGCATGCATAGTTAGGTATACGTAGGAAGAGGGTGTGTGCGTGTGTGTGTGTGTGTGAGAAAGAGAGAGAGAGAGAGAGAGAGAGAGCGAGAAAGAGATTCAAAAATAGAAACATATTTTCCTTGGAGAGCACAAACACATTTACAATGCCACATTCTGACACTGGGCTTAAGGAGCAACTGATAAATTGGTTTTTAAATTGTTTTGCCCAAACAGACATGTACATACAAGTATGCACACAGACACCCACCCACTCACCCACTCACTCACTCACTCACTCAAACAACTGTCATTGCACAACAGACAGACAGGCAGCAAACACGTCCTTATACTCTAGGGCAATACAAATATTCAGATTAGTTGTGCCAGCAAATCTTTTTGAATTATGGAGAGTGAAAGGGGATTTAGAGACAGACAAAGAGGGAGAGAGAGAGAGAGAGAGAGATTGTCGGGGAAGAATTAGTGAAGTTTGCGGTTTATTGCTGTAAATGAAAGACCTTCATGTGAAAGACATTCAAGTGGACTATGGCAGACATAATGATCAGTCAGTCGGTTCACACAAACCCGTTTCAGAAAAAACAACTGAATGCCAAGCCACTGTATTTTTTTCCCTACTTAACACACAACAATAGCCAGATCAGACACTCTTTGGTTATAACTCTTTCATGTCCAATACAAGCACGCATGCAAACACAAACATGCAGACACACACATCCATAAACATAAATGGAAGTCAAACACACACACACAAATGCAAGAAGTGAAGAGACGTTTGGGAGTGACGAGACAAAGAGTGTGTGTGATTGCTCCTGTTTGTCACACACAGATCCCGCTCCCCCTTCCATTCCGAGCGACCTCAGGCTGGTGAATTTGACCTTTGGCCCCGATGGAGCCTTGACTGCCCGCCTGGGCTGGGCACCGCCCTCTGACCCCGACATCCCTGTGCACCACTACAGGGTCTCCTGGAGCTGGACTGCAAACGCAGAAGCTGAGTCACCCCCGCGAGTCAAACGCAGGAAGACGGCTACAGGGGTAAATGCAAACACTCACACAAACATGAGCACACACACACACCACACACACACACACACCACACACACCACACACACACACCACACACACACTTTGTGAGTCACAGACAGTTGGAGGGTGAGGAGCATGATAAACAGTCCTGTGTCCCTGTCAAAGCTCCTTAAGAGTCTCTCTCTTTTGGTCTATTTTTCACACACACACACACACACACACACACACACACACACACACACACACACTCACATACACATACACACACACACACACTCACTCTTTGTGAGTCACAGACAGCTCTCTGCTGGGAGTTGTAGGGTGAGCTAGATGATAAACAGTCCTGTGTGTTCCTGTCAGAACTCTTTAAGAGCCTCCTTGTTTCATTGTATCTCTCACACAGATGCACGCGCACACACACACACACAAAGCACACACACGCGCACACACACACAAAGGGTGGCAGATGATTACATCATCACATTTGGCACTCGTAAGTGTGTGTTTCGAGCAGCCAAAATCAGCACACACGTCTGATTGCTTTTTTCTCTCAGTTACACACAGTTGTTATCCTTAGAATGAGGTCATTTTGGTGAGGCCATTTTTTTGGTGTTTGTGTGTGTGTGTGTGTGTGTGTGCACGTGTGTGTGTGTGCATGTGTGTGCGTGCGTGTGTGTGTGTGTGTCCAAGGATCATTTATGAGATGGAAGCAATGATTGTGTTTTCAACACGACTCTGTGTTAGTGTTGCCTACAGGGGGAAGGTAATGGAAAAGCAAGTTGTGAAGCCGCTGTTTAGACACAGCCAGTGAACAAACTTCAAAATTCTCCTCAGCCCAGTCGTCTCCCAGACCACCATTACAACTTGAACTGATCTGACAACAGCTATGACTAGCAGCTCTGTCTCCTGAAGACCGTTTTGGAGAAAGGAAAGACAGAGAGAGAGAGAGAGAGAGAGAGAGAGAGAGAGAGAGAGAGATATGGTCATTGTGGGGAAGAAAGATAAACTTGTTCTGGGCAAAAGAGAATGAAACTCATTGTGGAGAAAAGAAAGAAAGAGAGGGATAGAATTGTTCTGGACAAAACAGAAAGAGAGATAAATTTGTGGCTGCAAAGTGCCCCCATATAGAGATGTGTGTGTTTGTGTGAGTATGGGTGTGTCATCATGGATGTGTCTGGAATGATGGCCTATTTAAGAATATGGAAAACTTCTACTACACTTAGTGTGTGTGTGTGAGTTTGTGGGATTGCACATCCAGTTGTTGGGTTGCATGTTTGTTCATGTGTGTGTACATGGAGGCCTTAAATCTGCTTAAATCTGTTGGATCATCAAAAGAATTTAATTATTACATTTGTAAAGTAATATGAAATATGTGTGTGTGTGTGTGTGTGTGTGTGTGTGTGTGTGTGTGTGTGTGTGTGTGTGTGTGTGTGCTCTCCTGTGCAGGACTCTGTGAGTGTGGAGGTGGAGGGTCTGAGAGAGGAGCACAGCTACGTGGTGGAGCTTCAGGCCCTGTCGTACTGGGGCCAGCTGCCCCTCAGGAGCCCTAAGGCCACACTCCGCTTCAACACGCCCAGCAGACAGGCCACCGGTATGCACCACTCTCCTCTTCTCCTCTCGTCTTTCTCCTCCTCTCTCCTCTCCTTTCCTCAGCTTCCACCTCCTTCTCTCTCTTTTCTTTTAATTCCTCTTCCTCTTCTTTTCTCTCATTTTCTGCTGTCAAAATCTCACTATTACCATTTCTGTTCTCTCAATATACGCTGTCTCTTCTTCCTGTCCTCTCTCCTCCCTCTGTTTTGCTCCCCTCTTCCTTCTCCTCCTCCTCCTCTTATATATATATTAACCCTCCCCCACTCCTCCCCACTCACACACACATAGACACACACACACACACAGTACACACTCTTGCCCCCATCTTGGGGCCTTTTCTGGATGCGTATCAGAACCTCTTTAGCAGATGTGTCTGGAGGTCCGTTTCTGACTGGGGTCTCCCAGGAGCCGTCTCTCCTGACCGACCCTGTCAGCGTGCACTGGTGCTTAGGGGAAGAGAGGAGAGGAGCAGCACCTCTCTACACACCAGTGTGGATTGTAGACTTGCTTGAGTGGCTATAATGTTATGCTATGGCCTTTATGTCAAAGATGATTTTCCCAGCAGAAATGAATTGTATAACTTAAAGTCACTTCCACTCTCTCTTCACCTCCCTCAGCAAAACCCCCCACAGACTGGTCTGTTGCTGGGAAACTGTCGTCTGACCTCATGGACGTGGGAACGCCATTCTACCAGGACGGACAGCTGCAGGTCCGAGTCTACTGGAAGAGAAGAGGTAAAGAGAGAGAGAGAGAGAGAGAGAGGGGGTTATGCGGTTTGTCTTTACCTCTTAGTATAGTCATGTCCAATGTAGGGACAAACTGCATGCAATGATAGTATTGACCATCCGGAATGGACTTATTGTGAGCATGGAGATAAGACCATTGTGGAGGTACAGAGCAGTGAACACTAGGTCTGTTCATTGCTACTTTCAGTGTTCAATGTAATTCTGTGTATTGTGATGTGGGTACTGGGGGACTGTAATGACGGCCATAGAAGAGCATGTAGAGGCTAAAGTCTCTTGTTCCTGTTATTCCCATAGATAGCTCTGTGGGGCGCTACCGTGTTCAGTGGACTCCTGAGGTGTGCAGCCACAACCAGACCAGAACCACCGAGAAGATCCACACCGAGGTAACAGTGGTTACCATCTCTATTACTCTCAGCTATGCCTGTGTTAAGAGCTTTTAATGTGATGTGTTATGGGGTAGTCCTGTGAGTTCTTACAGAAAGCTCTAGAAAAGGATGTTGGTGTGTTCTTGTCACAGGAGAACTTTGCCAGTCTGCCCAAGCTGCTGTTCTCATGTAAATATGCAGTGAGTGTCCAGCCGGCGGGCACCAAGGGTCGTGCCCAGGCTGAGAGCACCAGCTTCTACACCCCGTCCTGTGCCACCCTCCGTGCCAAGAGCTCTAAACACATCTCCTGTCCTGGAGACACAGGTGAGTCAGTCAGACACTGCCTGAAGCACTTTTCATTGACCTCAAATCACTTCACTTCAAGCAGTGGAGAGGTTTCTTGGCTCAAGGCTGCTAGAGAGAATTAGTTGAACTGTGAAGTGTTAAATACCTGTGTGACTTTTTGAATCTAAGTAATTGAGGGTGTATTAAAGATCTCTCTTTTTGAATCTAAGTAATAGAGATTTTTTAAAGATCTTGCTTTTTGAATCTAAGTAATAGAGATTTTATTAAAGAACTCTTTCTGTTTCTGATTTCAGTAGGTCTGTCTCTCCCCAAGACGTCTGCTCGAGCTGAGAACCTGACGGCCTCGTTCTCCGTCCACCAGGGGAACGTGACGGCGCTCTTCTCGTGGAGCGTGGCCCAGGCGCGCCCGCCCCCCCAGGTTACGGGATTCCAGGTCACGTGGACTGAGATGATGGGCGAGGGCCGCAAAAATGGCCTCCCTAACAGCCTGGTGTCCCAGTCACAGATCCTCCCCCCAGTAAGTTTGTTACTGCACAGTACTGTTTGCTCTGCTCTGAGGAATTGATCTGAATGGACAGAGATGACTGTGACTTGTGTGTGTATTACATTTTTAGTGTATGGAGAGTGACAGCTGTGCTTTACTGGAACCCTGGAGTTATGTTCAATTAGATGCTAAATGAAAATTAAAACTTCTCCTTTTCCGGCATCCTCTTCTTTTCCTTTTTGTCCCTCTCTTGACCATTTTTCCATACCTCTCTCTCTTTCTCTCTCTCTCTCTCTCTCTCTCTCTCTGTCTGTCTCTGTCTATCAGGACCATAGACTGCTGCTGGTGTCGGGACTGCAGCCAGCGTCTCTCTACCGTCTAGAGGTGCAAGTGCTGACTTCCATGGGGGAGGGACCCGCCACACTCAGGACCTTTCAGACTCCCAACACGCCCAGAAGAGTGCAACCTTACCGTAAGCACACGCACACCATCCCCAGCACCATCATCAACCCTAAACATCACTACCTTCACACTCCACATGAGACTTAGTTCCATTATGATCAGTAGCAGTGTTAGCACTGAAATGATTGTCATGATTACTAGCTGTATTTTCACTAAAATAATCAGTATAATCAATAATCAATTATTATTGTTTTATTTATTATAATCAATCAATTATTAATTATTTAAAAAGATATTCAATTATTACAATATTACATTTTATTGACTGAAATGATTGTGTGCCTTTAGAGG
>PYXC01000495.1:5982500-6037500 GCA_015244755.2 Tenualosa ilisha | reverse complement strand
GTGTGTGACTTGCTTGACTTGTACACTTACTGCTCATATTTGACATGCAGCATCAGAAGACACTGGTCCTCTGAGAGGTGGTCTGAAGTCATGTGTCTGACCTGGAGAACCATGCAGCTTAAACAGCATCACTGCCTGAAAAAAACACCCAGAAACACCTCAGGGACAACCTCTGGGACCCTTTGGGATTTGTTGGTTGCTTCAGCATATGAAAGCCGCTTCATTATTTGGAATTACTGGAGAATCAAAAAGTCATTGGAAGGGTTCTGCTGCTCTTTGGCCTGAGTTTTGTGTAGACAACAGGATGCAGCGTGAGACAGGGCAGCTTTGTTGTGGAAAAGCTTGTCTGGGAGGCCTTAGTGTTGGCTGAGGAAATAATTGTATGCAGATTAATTACTGGAAGATACAACAAAAACATTGGCATCCTGAGACCCAGTCAGCACGTCTTGCGTAACCAGAGAGACTTTTCCCCTCCCACTTCACACTGAGTGTCCTTATTACAGGGCACTTACATAAGGCATAAATAATATTTTCTCAAGTATATCTTGCTAGTCAAGCAACTACTGCAAGTTTGACTACAGTCATAATACAAATTTATAGCATTTATAGATTGGCTGGAGAAGGAAATTGCATTTTTCATTGCTGCATGGAGCATAATGCATCAATTCAAAATACATTTTTAAGATTTTTAGTGCATAGATGAATTTGTCATTGTTGTCTTAAATTTTGTGTGTGCGTGAGTGTGTGTGTGTGTGTGTGTATTTGGACGTGTCTAGGTCTAGAAGGTCTGTCTGCATGTAAAGGATTTTGTTGAGTTTCAATCTGAAATAGAAGTTTTTCAGATCAGTGCTGATGGCGTGGGACAGCCATGTCAGCCAGTGTGTCCCTGAGGTCATCTTTTACAGCGGGTTCATTCCAGAGTGAGGCAAAGCTCATCTGAAGAACAACTGCAAAGTGCGATGGCTGCCAAGGTAAAGGGGCCCATTTCCGAAAGCACTTTACTATTTTATTTCCAAGTCACTGCTCACGGTTGGGTGTGTAAGGTCGTGTTTTGCGTGTATGTGAATGTGCATGCATATTCTCTCTTGATTCTGGCCAAACATCACTGTAGTCGTGTAGGTGAATATGCACAACTTATTAAGGCCAAAAGAAGCAGAGTTAAAGAAAAGTGACCGGTGGTTTGGTTCTTTGTGTGTGTGACATGCACACACCCATACATCCTGACTGCAAGTGCTGTTCTTCTTCTTCTGTCTGAGTGTGTGTGTGTGTGTGTGTGTGTGTGTGTGTGTGTGCATGTATTGGGCATATAAAATATTGCCTGTGTGTGTGTGTGTGTGTGTGTGCATGTATCGGGCATATAAAATATTGCCTGTGTGTATGTGTGCGTGCATGTGTGTGTGTGTGCATGTGTGTGTGTGCGTGTGTGTGTGTGTGTGTGTGTTGAAGCCACAGTGTAGAACTAAGAAGATCCCCCAGCCTTTAGGCTCAGTGATGCAGCAAGAGAAAAGGCTTTTTTAAGGGATCAGCTGAGCTGTCAGTGGAGCAGCCCTCCCTCTCTCCTCTCTGACCCTCATACACTAGGACGTCACTCACATACCTGAGCTACTCTTCACAGTCCCAGCATCACCATGCAGGAACCTCTTTGGGAGCCTCTTGTTACACTATGTCCTGTGTGCACCACAGTCTAAGTGGGTGTGTGTCTGTCCACAGATGTTGTAGATCTCTCTCTCTCTCTCTCTGTGAGTGTGTGTGTGTGTGTGTGTGTGTGTGTGCGCCTATGGACACATGTTTGTGTCTAAGTGTGTGTGTGTGTGTGCATGTGTCTGCCTGACTGTCAGCTAGGATGACAAATGAGAGATGGCCAGCTCAGTGATGAAGACGTGTTAGATTGTTTTTCTTCAAATCTGCTCGGGCCTAAATTAATCCTGAGCTTTCAGGAGATTTGAGTTCGCTCGGCCATTAAGATTACAGAGATTATTCGCTCTGTGCCTCTGTTCTTTTGTTCACTGGTCTGCCATGGCTTTTGTTTCGGCACACTAATCCTGTTTGGTTCGGATTAGGAGGCAAAGGCAAATCTGCTGTCAGATTGATGGGGTGTCACAGCGTGCCATTGTGTGTGTGTATATGTGTGTGTGTGTGTGTGTGTGTGTGTGTGTGTTTGTGTGTGTGTTTGTGTGTGTATGTGAATATAACGATGGGTGTTATTGTTTTTTTTTCTGCTTCTGTCCTGAGTTTGTTTATGAGCTGCTCTGATAAGCACCCTCACGCACTGTCCAATCAGGTCGCTTAAGCCTGCCACAGCCAATCATAGCACTTAAACCTGCCAGACACCAGTGACCAAGTGCCAGGCATGTTGATTGAGTGATAAGGTCTAGACCGAGGCCTGTTTTCCATTCTCATTTCATATGGAGTCTGAAGCCCCTGAACCACAGCAGGGTGTTTACATCAGCACAGATGTGGAGCAGTTTTGCCATCGTGGTAAATGCTGAGAGACAGCTGGAAGACTCTTTCTCCTGTGTTGCAATCAGAACTCTTTCTCTCTCTCTTTCTATCTTCACATCTCCCACATGGCCCTGGGGGAAAAGAAATGGACACGGAGACTAAAAGATAAGACTATTACCACATGGTTTATAGTATTATTGCAGGACAGTCCTTATATACTCTAGTAGTCTGTGGCTGCCAGAATTGTTAGTGGCACGTGTAAGACATGTGAATGAATGAGTTTCTGAAGATTCACAGATGCTTCTGATAAATTCATCTGGCAGTTTGTGACTCGTCTGTGTAGTCTGTGTGCTAGATAGCTCTTCTGAAAATACAAATTATGTATACGAACCTGAACTGATATATCTGTCCATAAGATGCTTCACTTTTAACAACCTGCTGAGTAAATGTCCTTGTAACTTGTAGAAAAGCACAACATGAAACTGTAACCTTAACAACTCACACAAACTCTGTCCTTATCCCTGTAGATAAGCCGATCTAAACCACCATAAATCTGCTTTAAGTAAAGTAAGTAAGAAGCGTAAAAAAGTGTCAATTTTTTTTCAGCACATTCCACAAAAAAATGAAAATTGACATGGACATGAGAGCTGTGGAATGTGCTGAAAAAACCTGACACTTTTTTGGTGGAGAGCCTAGTTTGTATAACCTTCTCCTTCACAAAGTCACATTGGCACACCATCGTCTTCAGCAAAATTAGCCATTTTGTACTGTAGTGTGTGCGCTTGCCCTGTGCATCTTATTTGGCCATGAAATATCATTGAACATCATATATGCTGGCTGAGATGAGAATCTGAGAGCTCCTGATGGGACTCCTATGCTGAGTTGATATCACCTCAGTTTGACAAGCTTCTCTTGCCATCTCCACGCAAACAGCTGCGTAGCATGATCACACAAGAGCGCTATATATGTTACCCTAGAGAGGCAGGGAGAGAAAGAGCAAGAAAAGGAGAAAGATACTTAAAGAGGTGAGAGGGGGGTAGGAAAGAGAGAAAGATGAAAAGGGAGAGAGAGTGAGAAAAAAAGGGGAAAGAAAAAATGAGAGCAGGGGGAAGAGAGAGAGAGATGAAAAGATAGCAGGAGGAAACAAAGAGTCATCAGAGAGCGAGTGAGAAAGAAAAGAGATGGCGGGTGAAAGAGCAGGAGGAGAGGGTGATAGAGAGAAAGCGGGAGAGGGAGGACTGCTGACAGGCTGGAGATTTGCTCTGATAATGCTGATGAGGCACACATCGACACTTCATCACCGACAGCAGCACTCCCAGAGCTCAGTGGGAGACAGCTGTGTGGAGAAGAGAGGAGCAAGGGAGAGGGGAGAGGGGAGAGGAGGGGAGAGGAAAGCAAAGGAGAAGAGCAGAGAGGATCAGAGAGGAGAGGGCAGATGAGCTTTTTACAGGTAATAAATTAGTTGTAAAGTCCCTGTGAAGCCCAGGCACTTCTGACAAGAAAGCCTATGTACTCTCACCATTAAACACACCATCAAAAAGAGCAACACACCCAAGCCCACTCACGACTGAGTGCCTTTAGCAGCCATCTACCTGCTCTGATACTTAACATTTACTGTGGCACTCTTTAAAACGGAGTCCTAGTCAGGAAGGCAATGTGGAGGGCATGGACAGCCTATTTAGATACTCTGCATGCACCGAGTGCTCACAGATGTGCAAGCATTTGTGACGGCACCGAGGAACCGTTATAAATATGGCCGACCTTGCTTTGCCAACCGCATCCTAACATACAGGAGCGTGGTAGTGAATGGCAGCTAATTCATGCAAATTTATGATCCTGCGTGACAACTCGCATCTCTTTGGGATCTATAGCTGCTGAATATATGAACCCTCATGAATTATTAGAGACTTTTATTATGTTTTACACTGGGGACAGAAGCCTATTGAAAGCCCTCAATTCTGCCTTTGTGATTGATGTGTGGAGTCATGGTGCCGGAGAGAGATTTGAGGCTCGTGTTCCTGTCTGATTCTGTTCAGGCTAGTTACTCTAGAAGTGATGAGGACATAGATAAAATCAGGGTTATGGAGACATATTGGTGCATTTGGTGAAGAAATCACTCTCCCAGAAGAGTGAGAGATGAAACGGTGAACTTGAAGAGAAAAAGAGTGTTTTTGCACTTCCAAAAATCAAGAGGCTAATAGGAGTCACTAGTCAAGCACCTGAAATCCACTTCTCTTTTCCTCAAATATGTGTTAAATTTGAAACAGATTCTAACAACTCCCAGCTCAGGTCAGGCTTCACACATATAATAATGACTATGATATTTGATTCAAATGTGACTATGATGATTACTCATTCACTCAAACTATAAAATCGCATTTTTATTTGGAAATGAATAAATCAGAATAATGAATTTACAGGACTAATGTGCATAGGGGCAGTCTGGAGGAGGGGTGGCAGTCAGTCACGCTGTAGGACAGTGGTAATGAGCAGAAGCACATGTGAAGGGTGAAGGGGGGGACCAACTACTCCTGATTACTCCCTGGGTTGTTTGGGTTGTAATGACATGTTGACTGTGACATTGAATGACATGTAGATGAGGGCCTGTTGGAGATGAGGGCTTTGAGTAAAGCACTTTTGACCAGTGACAAAAACGAATCAATACTTCATCAAGGACACTTATCACCATGGTAACTTAGCCACCTTTGATGGCGCCAGCTGACAGGAAGCTCCAATCAGTCAGTCAGCTGGTTTGTCATTCTAGCCACATTTACAAGACCTGTCAATCCATTTTAAACATCCCACTCTGAACTCTGAGATGAACTGGCGATGATCCATCCATGTCGATAGGGGTGTTTGGTGAGTTGTGAACAGTGCCTGTCCTCCATGCCAAAACACAAGTCCACAACCTCACAGTGTTGACAGAAACACCACACACACTGCCTGCAACTGAACATTGCTACACACGCAACACACACCAGCAGGAACTCCACAGCATCTCAGCACTGATATACTTTACACACACGCTACACACACCACCTGCAAACACACAGATGAGGAAAGCCTGTCCATCATTCCCCACTTCTGTGTGGCTATCTGTCTGGGGCACACTTGCCTGTCTCCCAACCTTGAAAGTTTCGATCCGACAGCTTAATTTATTTCAGCCACTGGCCGACAATGCCGGCTAATCGATAGTTAAACCAATTATATGAAAATTGGCATTGATCAGCCGGGGGTGTTTGTCAGCAGCCATGTGGCGTGCAAGGGGGATGATATACTCCCATGATGCACTTGTGTGGGAGTGAGTTGCTTTCGTTGCATCAGCCAGCAGGCCTCAGCACTGAGAGCTTAGCACAACATGTTGAACGTCGGACCCATTTAAGCAAGCTGAGGAGTCCAAATCTGGCCTTAGATTAAAATATGCCCCCAAGCTGTCAGGCTAGGCTTTGCCCATGGCTGCGAGGGACTCCATTTATCGTGAGGGTGTTCCCCTGTCTTGTGTAGTGACTCATAGATCATAAATAAAATGATAAGGTACTCTATAATTCATGATGATTCATGAGATCTGTTACAGACATTTCTCGGCGCACACGACTAGAAACGCTCTGACAGATGGACTCAGAGTACAGGAAGGGCAGTAAGGGCTGCACACAAAGACACACACACACACACACACACACACACGCACACGCACACGCACACGCACACGCACACACACATACACACACAGGCACGCGCACACACACAAACACCTACACAGTTAGTTCCTGGTGAGAATTGCGTGCTGAACCTCCATTGGGAGCTGAGGCTTTTGGCAAACTCCTCATCTCTGATCTGTGTTTCACTAAGCTGACATAGAGAAGCCTCCAGTGTTTGTGTGTGTGTGTGTGTGTGTGTGGGTTGGAGTATGCCTGTGTTACTGCGATCTCACCCATGGAGGAAATAGCAGATATTCCCACTGAGGGTATTCAGCTGAGGGAGAGGTACATAGAGAGCAGAGATACTATATGTATGTGTGTGTGTGTGTTTTAGCAGTAAGAGTGGAACACAGAAAGCAGACATGCATGACAGAGCATGTGTGTGTTTGTGTGTGTGTGTGTGTGTTTGTGTGTGTGTGTGTGTGTGTGTTTTGTGTTCATGAGTGAGTAAACATGTGGGTGAGTTCTTTTGACTGCATACTGTTATACTGTATCAGTATATCTGACAGTATATCTGAGTGAGCTTTCTTGTTTACATCATTCACTTCCTGTTTACTTCCTGGTGCCATTTCCTCTTGACCAATTTCCTTTTCTGTAGAATGGGCAGTGGCAGGTGGGGATGCCATGTCTACTGGCCTGAGTAGTTTACATGGAAGTCTACCATGATCCAGTGTCTCATCTTACATACATACTCAAATAGGCTCAACACCTAACTCTCTTTACATCTTCATATGTTGGGACTTCAAATTGGGCCCAAGGGAGATCTATTTGTGTGTGTGTGTGTGTGTGTGTGTGCGCGCACGTGTGTGTGTGTGTGTGTGTGTATATGTGTGTGTGTGTGTGTGTGTGTGTGTGTCTATGGGGGGGGGGGGTTGTGCATATATACATACATACATAACGGCTGACTGCTGGTGAGAGCTGTTCCCTGAGCATCATGCTCCGCTACCCCCCTGTCATCTTGAGCAGGCTGGGTTTGAACCTACTGAACAGAGAGGCATGTGTGGCATTTCTCCTCTCCTGGCTGCTGAGCTGCTGCTCTGGCTTTTCCAGGGCCCCCAGCAACCTCTATCCCTCTATCTCATAAACCCCCTGCAACTGAACCGCTGTCCCTCCATCCATGAATCTCTGCCCTCCACCCCCAATCCCTGAATCTGTGCCCAGATACCCCAACCCCCCCCCCCAACCCCCAACCCCCAACGCCTCCCTTCTTCTCCGGCCCCTGCTAGCAAAGCATCTCCCATTGCTCCCTGGCAGAACATATTGTGCACTTGAGCTCACATGTTTTAATCTAAACCAGGTTGTGGATTACCTCAGAGACACACGGGCCTATGCTGGGAGGGAGAAGGCCACTCCTGCCGCTAGGCTTCAGGCTTTAGGCTTCAGGCTTCGGGCTTCAGGCTGGCTGGAGAGTTGAGCTTGTCTTGTCTTGTCAGCATGTATTGATGGGTTGGAGGAGGGTGTCTGCACCCTGATACTCATGCCTATCCCCAGAAAACCCATCAGATGATAAATGATATCCCATCTCTCTCTCTCTCTCTCATCTCATCTCTACACTACACACACTACACACACACACGCACGCACACACACTACACACACGATACTCCATCCATATAGGATATTAAAATCATAAAAGCTTACTGACCACAAAGCACATGGTGTGTCATAATTATCGACGAGTCTCGCCTGAGCACATCACATAGTCATGGCTCCCTCAATACAGCTCTTGTGTTCCGTCAGCACTTTCGATCCATCACTGTCTGAGGCTTCTGAGTCCTGAAGTCACGCATGGACACGCTTGCTTTTCACACCACACACATCAGCAGACAGACAGAGAGATGTTGGTTCAAGGATGTTGTAACCTTAAAATTGTATGATAAGATCATAATAGGCTCAGAAAGTAGACATTTGTGATAAATAAAGTGAATCAAATATTAGCGCATTTGTATATGAAGAGCAATCTTAAAAAAAATTGCTGATGAAAGTTTTTTAATGCAGATTTGCAGACCTACTTAAACATATAATCTTGTTTCCATCAATCCTAGCTGCATTTTATTATTTCATTCATGTTTAATTTTAAGGGGATTTTTCAGTTTTCAGCAGCATTGTTTAATCAATGAGCACTGGAATGATCTGTTTTGTTTGTCAGCTAGATGGCAGCTAGAGAAGACAGGAATCTTCCAGAAACTGCAGTGTGATGTATGCCACATGATGATCAGAGACATTCACAGTCATTTTTTTCCTTCTTTTTCCCAGAAATTGATTGTGTGTGTGTGTGTGTGTGTGAGACCATGTGTGTATCTGTATGTGTTCGAGTGTGTTGTATATATGTTTATATGTGTATGCCTGTGTCTATGTTTGGGTGTGTGTGTGTGTGTATGCATCTGACACATGTTGAAAGCTTAATTTGCGCATTTCATCACAGGTGTCATTCACCACGTCCAAACTGCCATCTCCTCATCACGGTAACGAGCCTCCTGGCAAACGCCACTCTCCCAAGGATATCAGCCCTCGTGCTCCTCACTGCACTGATTGCGCCCAATCACAAAGCCTTCGCTCCTGTAGCGCCCCCCCCCACCCCCACCCCCAACCCTCACCCACCCTCCTTCATGAATAGAAAATGTCTCTCTCCCAGAACGGCTGTGGTAACTCCAGGCCCTGCTTTTCTTCTGGCCTTGTTCTGACAGCTGTTGTTTGGCTCTCGCCGAGTAAACAAACATGTTCACACTTCAGAAGGTCTCGCCAGCTTGCGTTGTTACGTAAAAGCAACAATGCCTCCATTCAGAATGCTGCTGCCGCTAGTCCATAGCACAGGCATCAGTTCACACTCATCTCTTGCCCAGGAAATGATTAGCTGACACGAGCCCTGAGTGCCAATTTCTTCATTTTCAACACCTATGTATCGCAAACTCTCTCTGTCTGTCTCTTTCTCTCATTCTCTCTCTATCTCTCTCTCTGGAGATTTCCTTAATCCTTTTCTTTCTCTTCCATTCCTTCTCTTTCAGCTTTTCATTCTTCCTTTGGTAAGGAGGCTTTAATTCCACCTTTCATCCATTCTCCATCACCCTTCTCATCACTCCATCACTTTCTTTCTCTCTTTCCCCCCCTCCTTTTTCCCTTCATCCTTCTCTCTCTCTCTCTGTCTTGTCTGATGAACGTGTGATGGCTCACTCAGGCTAATGGGAAGTCAGACTGGAGCTCAGTAAACAGCCATCCCTCAGAGCAACAGTCCTCCATTCACACCTCCTCGAGCCAATAGCGTGTTGCCGTCACAGCGGCATTGTGGGAAGTGCGGTTTGAGGGGGGTGTGGGGAGCAGGGAGGTGGTGGGCTGGCAAACAAAAGCAGAGCGACGTGCGAATGAGACATCCCAGCCATGTCTGAACATATCAAGCTCTGTTCCATTTGCTGCACAGTTTCAGAAACATCTGAGGATTACTTCATTAAGTCTTCATTACTAACCAAACTTATAAAAGGAATATATTGTGTGGGTGTTCCATATACATGGTGAACACTTTGGCACAGAATAGAAAGGGAAAGATGTATCAGAACACTGTTTTCTCTCTCTCTCTCTCTCTCCCTCTGTCTGTGTATGTGTGTGTGTGTGTGTGTGCATTGGAGACAGTGTATGAAAAAAACAGTGAGAGTGTGTATCAGTTAGGGTTAGATGATTCAAATCACAGTGTTTGTATGTACTGTATTTGTGCATTGTAGATCTGCACAGGACAACAGGACATGTCTGCAGCCCACTTATCTGTTCAGGCCTGTGTAGTGTGTTAATAGAAATAGATTAGACTACTCTTCTTTTTGTTATGGCCTTAGATCTGTAGTCACCCAAGGGCCTGGGACAGCAGGAGAGCATCGCCTAAGTCATCTACTCCTGCTCTCCCACAGGGGAGCATTATTGATCTCAGTCTGTGTGTGTGTGTGTGTGTGTGTGTGTGTGTGTACCTCTGCAGTTTGTCTTGTTATAGTGTATATTGATGGCCTCACATGCAGCATCAGAAACAGCCTCTGGTGATGTGTATGTGTGTGGCTGAGTGTTTGAATATGTGTGTGTTTGTGTGTGTGTGGTGTGTGTGTGTGTGTGTGTGTGTGTCTGACCCTGGTCAGATGGTGTAGTAATGAGATTTTTATACTCCACTGCTATGTGCTCAAACGACATTCACTGGGAGCAAGTTGCATACCTATCGCTGTTTCCTCAGAGACAAAGAGAGTGTGTGATTTATATTTAATGCACTCCACAGAGACTTTGCCTTCAGCAGTCTCTTTCAAACACACACACACACACACCGACACACAGAGATGGCTTTTTTGACGTGTTGATTTGTTTCATGTCCCAGTGAAATGGCATGAGCATGGATCACTGAGAGTGATTTAATGAGAGTGTGTGTCCTTGTTTGTGACGGTGCCAGGGGCCCTGCCTAAATGCCACTCTGTCACAATGGCGAGCATGTGTGTGTGTGTGTGTGTGTGTATTTATGTGTGTGTGTGAGAAACAGAGAGAGAAAAGCAGAAAGAGAGACAGAGAGAGAGAGTGTATGTGAGTTATGTGTGCATTGCAACCTCATCTAAAATGTGTCTGCCATGGTGACTTGAGTTTGATTGACTGTGTGTGTGTGTGTGTGTGTGTGTGTGTGTGTGTGTGTGTGTGTGTGTGTGTGTGTTTGCATGCATTTCCATGGCTGTGTATATTGTGTGTGAGTGTATATGACTGCAGGCCTGTGGGGCCTTGTTTGCTTGGGTACTGGTGTTTGTGATGAGACGTTTCCATCCATCTCCCAATGGAAAACCCACCTCCTGGGGCAAAGACAGGGCCTTTTCCAGTCTGCAGCAAGAACACACACACACACACACACACACACACACACATACACACACACACAATGCAAAAGGCCAGACAGTGCACAACTATTTATTTTAGATGCTGCAGTTTCTTTTCGTAAAGAAGAGATTTTTTGTTTAGTTGTTATTTTGTTATGTGCTCTATATGTCTTTGTTTTCTGAGACCAGAGTCAACTGCTGTGAGGGCAAGAGTTATACTGAATTATAGGGAGAATAGGAATGAGAGAGAGACGGGAGGGGGGGGGGGGGTTGGGGGAGTGGGAGAGATGGAAAAAGAGAGGGGGGTATAGAGGGAAAGGGAGAGGGGGTGGAGAGAGAAATTAGTGATGTTCTCTTAACATCGCACTGATGATGAAGGAGAAATGACTGGACTTGAACGACTGCTGCCCATTGATGCGATGTGTAGGCTCTATAAAAGTGCTGGCGTATTGTTTTTTTTTACCCTTTTTGGCATATACACACACACACAAACACGCACACATGGTGTGTGTGTAGCTTGGCATTTAGTCACCACCATCATCATCACCATCATTTGAATGTCTTAATCGGGTTGTAACTTTTCAAGTTCAGTTTCAAGATGACGATATTGGAGAAAGTTAAAGGCACACTTGCAGATTTGTAATGGTGAACCGATGTTGAAACTAAAACTGAGTGAAACCAAAATGGCGTTTATTACCTTGTCAGTCAACCTAACTCTATGAAAATGATCATCGCTGGTTCTTATTCTTTGGTTTGCAAACAAATCCATATACAGTGATGGGTATTAATGACGTTGCTGTTATTTTTTTTTAAATCGTCTGTAGGAGGACGTAAAAAATTGCAGGCTTGCCTGGTATGCCTTTAAATCTAATGTTAGTCTATGGAGTCTATGTATTCCAGTGGTATAAAGTTTCAAATGCAAACATGGGGTATCACATAGGGAATAATTTCTAAGGGCATACATAGAAAGCATTCAGACAAGGAAATCCCCACCTCCTTGCTCTACCTCTTCTATTCCTTTAAACAACAAATAAGAGCCCATTGCTTCAAACAATCCCCTCTCTTCCCTTGAAACACAACTACTAAGATAGCGAGAGAGAGAGAGAGATAAAGAGAGAGAGAGACAGAAAGAGAGACGGAGATGGGTTGTTTGGCCGATTCCCTGCAGCCGTCACTCAGCTGACAGCCCTGGGCAGCCCAGCCAGGGAGCAGAGAGATGCGGATCTCAGACAGCCGCTGCCAGCCCACATTAGTGTCCATTCTCAGCAGGACTCCATACGACAGATTGGGCCTTGAACTCAGTGACGAGGGGCTGGGTCCTCAGTTTGAGGAGGTAGCAGAGTGATCTATAGACAGAGGAAGGCCCCTCTCAATGTACTCTCTAATGCTCAGGGTCTGTGCTAGTGCTCAGCCATGGTCATGTCAGGATTTCATAGGTTCTTTAATTCAAGCACCCAAGGAAGGAAATACATTGTGTACTTCAGTGTGTGTGTGTGTGTGTGTGTGTGTGTGCCTGTGTGTCTGTGAGTGTTTTCATGACTTGGCTGAAAATATCAATACCTCTTCTTTTACAAAAATTCAGGCAAGATGTTCCTGATTGGAGATAATTTGTGCAATGCTGAACTGTCTCATCTCCAGAGCAGTCATGAAAACAGACACTCTGTAAATTGGCACACATTCGTATGCTTTGTGTGCCTCACTGAATTCCCTTTCACAATGCAGAAAATAGTATTCATTTACAATTACTTGAGGATTAGCTGTGCTGCATCTTCTCATCTAATGCATTTTGGGAACTGCAGTTGTTTTGCCAGTATACCTTTTTAATTTTTGCTAGTGCCAGTATTTTTTTCCACCAAAGTTTGTGCATTGAGTGCCCTATGAACTCTGGCCCTGTGGACATACTCAATGTGGTGTGTGCACACAAACTAACACACATACACAAACACAAACATTTTAGCGGTGGCTTTGAAACCTTTGTTCATCTCTCACAGCTGGAAGCTCCATGCTTCCTCTTGCCCCGCAGGCCATTCACTCATCTCTGGCATATCTCCATCCTCTTCTTGGTAACAACGCAAACAACCGTGTGTGTGTGTGTGTGTGTGTGTGTGAGTCTATAGCAGCTGAGTCCCAGACAAAAAATGCCAGAGTACGGCTTACGCTGCAACAATCAGAATGAGATCAGGAACAGCAACAGTCATCTACACATACATACATACAAATGTGCATGTATACATACATAAATCCATACATGCGTACCCTATAGAAACATATGCTTTTGCCATTTTATTCAGTAATTATTTATAAGACTAATTAGCCCATCCCTCAGGATGCCAGTCCTATTCCTCTGTATCTGATCTGATCTGTCTTTCCCCTGTCCAGGCCTCCATCCTTCCCTGCCACCTGAAGCCAGAAGGTAAGATTCCTGTTCCCCTCTCAAGTCCAGGTGCTCTGTCTGTCAGTACCCTCTCCAGATAAGATCTGCTCTGTTGGGGGTGGGAGAGAGGGGGGCAGACCCTTTACCTGATCCCCAGGGACAAGTCCTCTGGGTGGGCTGATCCTACCAGCCCACCCCCACCCCATCCAGACAGGTCAGGAGGGGCAGCTGTCTGCAGGAGAGTGGCAGGCACAGATAGCGGAGTCCCCTGTAACCCCAGAGTGATGAGAGAATGGGACCAGGATCTGCCAAGCTGAGATTCCTGCTTAAGACATGCAGAGGAATTCCTGCCTGTCCTACTAAGCCATGACCCCCTGAGGGATGTTGACTGAGCTTCCCTACTAAGCGTTATGCACAGTAATTGTTTTGTTCTTGTTGTTATTGTTTTCCTCTGTATTCTGAGGAATTTTGAAAAAGAAAAAAACATGCCTTAATGACTAAAACACAGATGTAAAAATTTCAGGCTTTGATATAAAAATTGGAAATTCAGTTTAAATTAGCCTAACAAGTAACAGTCATAACAAGTTTACACTTGAAGTTCTAGGAAGCAAATTTGTTGAAACTTCTGTGCCTGTTTTCGTTTCCATTTGAGCAACCCATTTCGCCTTGAGGTGCATCAAAAGTATCAAAGCCGAAGCAAGACTGCCCCCTAGTGTTGAACTGTTATTGGTGACTGATGAACAAACAGGTCAAAAGGAGAATAAATCCCCATACTGTAAGTTATTTCCAAAAAATATTTTGTTTAGAAAAAAAACCTTTGTTGTCATTTATTTTAAACAAATGTGCAACGGTCCATTGCAAACTTACACCTATTTGACCATTGCACACTGATAGGCCTAACTATTTGTAAACATAACTCAAACCTGCGTATGTTCTTAGAAATGTATCCTGTTTCTCCAGCGTGCTATACATTTTTTCTTTGTATGTTAATTTGATCTGCTGTGTGTGATATGTATTGTCTGTATTCATGATCAAGGCACAAAACATCCAGTCATTCACACAATATCAATGTTATGGTATGTTTCAGTATTTTGTGTTTCATATTTCAGTATTTCAAATGCAATCTACACATTTCTCAATCAATGGACTGTAAAGTCAAGGCTTATTCAGCAACATCAAAATATCAAGGAAAGTAATGAATTCCAATATTCATATTAAAAGCACGGTCTGACACAAATCAGATGAACCTAGGTCATGATCACTGAACACACCCACAACTATCTTCCAGTGGTTGTATACAGTCCTGACTCTGTAACAACCACAGTGGTATGGGCCAAGACATAAGCAATTCTCAAATGGAATCATAGGCTTTATTTACTCGTACTGTTTGCCTAATTTAAATTTAAATTTGATTTATCACACACAATTCTACAGAGTACAATCTGGAGTGAAATGCTTGGTCTACTGACTCCAATGACTGTGTGCCTCAATGAAAAAAAAATACTAGATATGAAAAATAAATAAAAGAAAAGAAAGTTCAAAGTGTATAAAGAATTGTTATTATGTTTTGTGGTCCTCATTCAAAGTGTGGACAGATTGAGGATAAAAACTTTTCTTCAATCTCTCAGTTCTAATCTAGTATCTTTTAATATCAAGGTAGGGAGTCGTATGCCTCATGTTGTGTGCTTGGGTTAAAAGTCTGCTAAAGTCTGGTATTTTATTATGTGATGAGTCTGGCATTTTATTATGTCATGTGACTTTTCATTTTATTGTCATGTGACTTTTCATTTTGTTGTCATGCGACTTTGACCAAGATATTCACTTAGATTATTATATTACACTATAAACGGCATCAGTGCACATAAAACCAAAGTCCACACTGACCTATCCCCAGATCTGTAACGTTTCTTATATGTTTCATGTCCTCATCACCCCAAGCAGGTGTATAAGACCCTCAGAGGCAGAAATAACTGGAGGTTTTTATTTTTCATTCAAAGGCAATACCTAGTCAGCAGTCTGTAGTGTGCTGGCTGAAAATGTGCCAGGTCTCAGGAGTCAGTGTGTGTGTGTGTGTGTGTGTCTATGTGTGGACTAGGCTGGGTCATATCTCACTCAGAAATGCACATAAGTGAAAATAAACCTTTTCATCAGGACCCTTTTTCTGACTATGCACTAAAAATAAACATGAAAGAGCAATTTGTGAATTATAATGAAGGTGTATTGATGGCCATGAAAGGATTATGTAAATACCGTGTCCAAGGTTTACATAAGTAATGTATGCCTTTGGAAACTGGTGATCTTATGAAACAACAAGACAGATAAGGGAACAAATATACACCTTCATAACACCTACTTGCAAAACTGTAAATGTGGAAAGGTTTTGTGTTGTAATGAAGCTCATCATTAAGTGTTCAGTTAAACCACTGTTAGGCTATGCTGAAGCTTCAGTCCCCCCTGTCAGTAACTTCTGTTCATGATTCCTCTCAGCTATCTCATTCTGTCAAGCTAAACTGCTTTGGTTATGACATTTGGCAATAGTTCTTTTGTCCAAATGATTAACCACATATCTAAACACAAAAGGGATTCTAAAGGTGATTTGGCAGGACCAGTGAGTAAGAAAGCCAAGTGGATGGTGGTATAATATCACACTCCTCTCTCTTTCAAAGTCCAGTGGTAGGCTCCTCTCTTCTCCTCCCCAGCAGGGCTATTTAGTGATACTTAGTTCCTTTTGTCCACAGTGCGTTTGAGTCTGTCGGCGCGACTAGAAACAAGGAAAATGTCTACCGTTCTCCAGAAAGAAGCAGAGACTTATCATTGTCCAGTGTGTCTGGACATACTGCAGCAGCCGGTCACTCTTCCCTGCGGACACAGCTACTGTATGGACTGCATCAAGGCCTTCTGGGTCGACCAAGATGAGAAGATGGGCTACAGCTGTCCACAGTGCAGAGAGACATTCACCCCAAGGCCTAGTCTGAGGAGGAACATCATGCTGACAGAGCTGGTGGAGAAACTAAGGAGCACCATGATCCAGTCTGCCTCTTCTGTACCTTCATCCTGTGGATCAGGGGACGTGCAGTGTGACATATGCACAGGGAGGAAACTCAAGGCTGTGCGCTCCTGTCTGGTGTGTCTGGTCTCTCTTTGTGAAACACACATCCAGAGTCATTACGAGGTCCCTGCCCTGAAGAGGCACAAGCTGGTTAAAGCCACACACGTGCAGCAGCGATTGTGCTCTCAGCACGACAGGCCTCTGGAGATGTTCTGCTGCACTGATCAGACGTGCGTCTGCATGCAGTGTGCCATGACTGGGCACAGGAGCCACCATATTGTCCCACCTGAGGAGGAAAGAAGAGAGAAACAGGTCAGATCTCACTCCATATCACCCCATTTTTGTTCTTGTTTTACAAGAAGCCTTGTGGGGGAGGCATAAAGAGCAGAATTGTTTTTTAATCATACTCCAAAAACAATAATGAAACAATGAAGTAAAAGTACCAAATACATTTCATATTTTGGTCGTGACAGTGGGAAAAACCCAAGCAGTTTCGGCTACACATCAGTATTTCTGTCTGGACCTTGAACTGTCATATTAAATCACATCCTCTTACTGTAAGTCTGATCATAAAATGATTACACACTACATTTTGCAATGAATGACATTTTCTCTATTATCACTTTCACAGAAACAACTAGGAAATACAAAGAAAGAATTCCAGCAAAGAATTCAGGAGAGAAACAATGAGCGGCAGGAACTGGAAAGAGCAATGGCACTTCACGTGGTGAGCACTGACTTTCACACAGGATAATCCCGCTTCGTGGGCCTATGGCCCCAGTAAGGACTAAGACTGTGCAGCTTCATATTGATCCTTAACCTGTGTGTTTGTCTGCCTACAGGCCTCTGCACAGGAAGCGTTGGAGTACAGTGACATGATCTTCACTGAGCTGGTGCAGTCTATTGAGAGAAGACGCGCTGAGCTGAGAGATCTGATCCAGCTCAGCAGGAGGCAGCAGTGAGTAGAGCTGCAGAGATCCTAAAGGAGCTGGAGCAGGAGATCGAGGAGCTAAGGAGGGGAGACGCTGACCTGGAGGACCTGGCACGTGAGGAAGACCATGTCCATTTCCTCCAGGTAGCTTCACTGACAAGAAGAAGTAGTATAAAATAATTCACGCACATTGGTCGACAGATGTTAGTCTTTTCTAATCTTATAACAGTATTTCTATATTTTTGTCCTACTGCTTGCTTGGTGCTTGTAGAGTTTCCAGGCTCTCCAGACATCTCCTGTGTCCAGTCCAAAGTCACCCAGATTCACTCTCAGTCAGAACTTGTCATTTGAGGTCTTAATAAAACCTCTCTCTGCACTCAAACACAGAGTACAGGAAGTCTACAGACAGGACATGTTCAAGATATCTGTAGAAGGTAAACTGCAGTAAAAGCATCTTCATGTATATATGCCATAAGGAAGCAAGTGCCATTATCCATTACATTTGGCACAAGTTGTCAGACTTACTATATACTATCTCTGTATCTCTGTCCATTTATTGCTGAAAAAAAAGCCTATTTAGTCTGTTATGTGTTATGCTACCATAGTAATACTAAGCCTCAGCTTTCATATGTATGAGACTTTTTTTTTTTTTACTCATGAGCATGTTCACATAAGTCAACATCCTCTGTCTCTACAGCGACCAGGACTGATATAATTCTGCCTCCGGAACCACAAACCAGAGAAGAGTTCTTAAAGTGTGAGTAGGAGACAGAGTTGCCAGTGTGTGTTTATGTTTATGTGTGTGTGTGTGTGTATATATATATGAGAGAAAGAAACATTGAATACCTATTCTTCTTATCTTCATCAGATTCCTGTCAGCTGTCACTGGATCCAAACACATCGCACTGGTCCCTCACTCTGTCTGAGGGGAACATAAAGGCAAGGAACATGGGGATTATAAAGCAGCCCTATCATGATCACCCAGAGAGATTTGATGGGCACCCCCAGGTGTTGTGTGAACAGGGCCTGGCCACACGTGTCTACTGGGAGACAGAGTGGGGCACACAAACTGACTCTGGGGTGGATATAGCTGTAGCATACAAAAGCATCTGTAAGAAAGGACAGGGTACTGAATGCAGATTTGGAGGTGGCAATCAGCAGTCCTGGTGTCTGAACTGTACTAAGCAGAGATGCTTTTTCTGGCACAACCGTGAATATACTAAAATCCCTGCAGTGCCCAGCTCCAGGATAGGAGTGTATGTGGATCATGTGGCAGGAACTCTGTCCTTCTACGATGTTTCTGCCACAATGAGCCTCCTGTACAGAGTGCAGACCACATTCACTCAGCCCCTGTACCCTGGATTTGGGGTGGAGCCTGGTGCCTCAGTGACAGTCAACTTCAAATAATTGCTGAATGTAATGTATAATACTAAATATTTGTTTTTTAGTTCAATAGAAAAAAATAGATTGTTTTTTTTCAATCATAAGAGGTGAATACTGTACTTAAATTCCCTGTACCAAAAGGGGTTTGTTTGTAAACATCTTGTATAGCTTACAAAATTACTGAATTATTGGGCAGGTAGACAAGTTTTATGTTAAAGTCCTATCATGTTTTCCATCTCCATATACACTTCACAGTTCACACAGGTGGTGTCGATAATGAGTTGACTTTTTTGCTAGAGTAGTGCTGATTGGATTGGGATCAACTGGTGCAGTCATGGAGGTTTTTTTTTACCACTGCAGGAAAATTAGGTTACAACAGAGAAGGTCAGAATGGTCGCCTGTCTGCAGTTTTTTTCGATGCCTTCATTTTATCCTATGAAAGACACAGAAATGGAAATATGTTTTTAACAGTTACGTGTATCACCAATTGTTCCCGGTGAAACGTTTTCTCGTCTCACTATGTACTGTGTTTATGGCTGAAACGACAATAAAAACCTACTTGACTTGACTACTTTGGAAACGCCAATCTACAAGGAATACCAAAAGTCTGCTTTCACTGAAGTTAGCATGCATTTGAACTAGCTTTGTCTTTGATATCACATTCTACCACGTGTAGCTGTTGTATTAACTATAATGTGAGTGAATGTAAAGCTGTATCCAAGACTTGAAACCGAAAGTATTTCACTAGCCGTACACATAGGCTAGCAGCTTTAAAGGAGAGAGCTGAGTCCACGCGTTGTGTTTGAAGTTCGGATGGCATGAAGATAGAAACTTCTCCATAAGTATTCTCTAAGTATTGGGACACCTGCCACACCTTACCCCTAAGCTATATTAGGCTAAGATCATTTCTACTGCCATGTGCTGTGCTGTTCTGCTGCCATGTGCTGATCGAAGCAAGGAGACAGGCGATCACAACAAACGTAAGTTGGCGAACCTGGATGAGTTTATAATATGAGTTGGTGGAGTTAAATCAACATAATTCGTCTGCGCTATGGAATTACATGTTGTAATTACATGAAAGCGATACATACTAGTGCAATAACAGCTGTTAGATTGGAATGCCCCAATGTTATCTCATCGTACACGGCACATTAGCCTTGGCTAACATTAGCCAGCTAACAAGCAGTTGTTCAACAACCATAAAGCCTAGCTCCGTTATGACGTGCCCCTGTCACCTAGATACCTCAAAGATTAATATTCTTTGTGCTATTTTCGTACAGGCTTGACGGTGGGACAGTGGTTAGCCTTGCAGACCCTCGATCAGCAGGTCCCGAGTTCGATTCCCCGGGGGGGACCTGTCATCGGGGTGCCGCAAGGGCAGGTTGGTGATGCGAAACGGGCTCCTCAGTAGAAGCTACCTTAAAGGCAGAACAGCCAGGCCTGCCAGCTCCTGAGTCCTGGCATCACCTGACATCCTAAACACTCGTCCCGTAGCCAACTTTTTGCGTTTTTCAGTTGCATCTTCAACTTATTATTACCACAATGCCAGAACGTGCTCAAATATCCTGCTAGCACAGGGATACTCGAAGAGTATCACCATTACCGACCGTTAGCACAACAGACATCTCACTTGAAGATATTTAGCTAGCTCTACTTTACACTGAATTAATCACTGATAAAAGGGAAAAAACGTATTTACCAAGAAAACGACGGGCCATCCATCACATTAGGGTGCAAAGGGCACACCACTGCAACCAAAACGGGAAAGGACGGATCGAACACTGAATAAACTGCCGAAAACTCTCACGGAGTACCCAAATCTCCAGGCATTATTGTAACTACCGCCCTCCAATAGGTACGCCGTCAGCCTTTTGTATTTGAATTGTCTTATCGGCACTTTATTCATACAAGCTAGGCTACAGATAGGCTACATCTTAGACGTACAAGATACATTATTAATTCCAAAAGAAAATTAACAGACGTCACACACTCTGGATCTGTAGGTCTATCAGAGTCAAGGACAAGGAAATTTTATTGTCACGCGCATATCGTTACTGAATGTAAAAAATATGAGGCGCCAAGTCTCACAGGGCTTATTTCGAGCAGGAAATGCCTTTCGTGCCACGAAATGGAGAAAATGATTACGAAATTGTAAAACACCATGATGCCTTTCGTCCACTGAATGCACACATCAATTCTGACTGTGTCCACGAAATGATGAAGGCAGTACGTCATTTTGACGTGTTAAATCACAAAATTCATTTTGTAATTCACGAAAAGCATCTCGTTCACGGAATACATTCCACACACCACAAAATGCATTTTATCAAGCACGAAATGTATTTTGGCCCAGGTAAGGCTTTGCAGTGCTTTGTTCTATTTGCTGAATTCACGTGAAAAAAAAAGAAAGATGGGCTCAAAACTTCCGTTATCTATCTTTTAGACTACTCAAATAAAAGCAAATAGATCATTTATGTTATTTTTAAATTTTACTGCTGTTCGAGTTAGGGTTTTTGAAATGATAAATACTGAATTTGAAACTAATGTAAAAATGAGTAAATATTCCAATTTTCAATTTCTGCTTGTGGTTGGACTGAACCATCCATGCAAGGGGATGTCCCAGTCATTGGGATGCCCTTCAGGTGGCACCACTTGCCATCGTAATGGTATAAATGAGATGGATGGATATAAGTTATCAAGTCCAGTACAGCTTATAGTACATCAAGTGAGTTCAAGGCGTACAGTAGCCCTATACTTACGACTGGAGGCGATTTGGGGACCGCTTACATCCTCAGTCCCACTTAACCTGGCAGGTCAGGTCGATGTTTGTCACTGTCTAACTTGTCTAACTTGCCACTTGCACTTATGGCATATTGCTTGGCCTGGGCTACTCCTAACGTTGTCGCACGGGTTAGTATATATTTTAATGTTTTGGTGATATGAACATTACAAAAGGCTTTTTGAACCGTAGGCTAGGCAGGTTAGACCCTCGCACAATCAATTTCAGGATTGTGTTTAAGGGGGGTAAAGAGAAGGTGATGCTTGTTGGCTGTAGCCATATGTCGCTGATATATGGGTAGTATGTAAGAGTGGTACTGTTCGGTTGATGATTTTACTAAAGGTGCGTGACCCCCACCCACTGCGAATGAACAAATCTCTGCAAATGTAGGCGACAAGCTACCCATGTTTAATAATAAATTCTCGCAAAGCGGATGATTTGCCTGCTATTGCCGCAGGGCCGCATAAGCCTTTGAATTATTACTATGGTACCAGTAAGGTGATGAATGACCCCAACTTCACATGCAAAGCGGCCATCAGCTGAACCGAAACTTCTGGGCCACAACGGACCTGTCCACGGTAACCTCCGGCGTTCATAGTTCAGTCCAACTCCAAGCGCAAGAACTTTAATTTTTTGAATATTGTTGAATATCATTGTTTGACTTTTTGAACTTCTGAACAGAAAACCCCAAGCATACTCAATACAAAAAATAAAACAAGCAACGGTCATTAATTTGCTGCCAAGTCTGAAAATTGATAATCGAAGTTCTAAGCCAATTTTCCATACATTTCAAGTAAAATCTTCATAGCCAGGGCAGATGATCGTGAAAACAGTGGCCATGCTGATAATTTATTGAGCCATGAACTTTAACATGCGTAGACTAGAGAAAGTAGCCTAGATCTTTTTATGTTTTCAATAATTACAAACATGGGTAGTCTTACCCAGACAGGCGATCACAACAAACGTGTGCTAGCGAACCTGGAGGCTAACCTGGATGAGTTTATAAGAGTATTTAGTGAAGCTAAATCAACATAGTTCGTCTGCGCTATGGATTTACTGGTTGCAATTGCATGAAAGCAATACACACTAGTGCAATAACAGCTGTTAGATTGGAATGCCCTAATGCTATCTCATCGTAGACACTGCAAGAAAGCATGGGCACATTAGCCGTGGCTAATATTAGCCAGCTAACAAGCGGTTGTTTAACAACCATAAAGCCTAGCTCCGTTATGACGTGCCCCTGTCACCTAGATACCTCAAAGATTAATATTCTTTGTGCTATTTTCGTACAGGCTTGACGGTGGGACAGTGGTTAGCTTTGCAGACCCTCGATCAACAGGTCCCGAGTTCGATTCCCCGGGGGGACCTGTCATCGGGGGTGCCGCAAGGGCAGGTTGGTGATGCGAAACGGGCTCCTCAGTAGAAGCTACCTTAAAGGCAGAACAGCCAGGCCTGCCAGCTCCTGAGTCCTGGCATCACCTGACATCCTAAACACTCGTCCCGTAGCCAACTTTTTGCGTTTTTCAGTTGCATCTTCAACTTATTATTACCATAATGCCAGAATATGCTCACATACCCTGCTAGCACAGCTGTACTCGAAGAGCCCATCGCCATTCCCGAGAGTTAGCACAACACAACGGACATCTCACTTGAAGATATTCAGCTATCTCTACTTTACACTGATTTAATCACTCATAAAAGGGGAAAAAACGTATTTACCAAGAAAACGACGGGACATCCATCACATTAGAGTGCAAAGGGCACACCACTACAACCAAAACAAGAAAGGATGGATCGAACAAAATCGAATCGACTAAACCGCCGAGGTGGGAGTGGACTCTCAAGGACCCAAATCTCCAGGCATTATTGTAACTACCGCACTAACGGGTACGCCTTTTTACTTGAATTGTCTCATCGGCACTTTATTCGGACAAGCTATAGATGGATGGGGTGCATCTCAGAGGGACAGATACATTCCAAAAGAAAATGAATAGACATCACACACTCTGCTTTTCATTAATCACAACTAACTACAGCTGAGTTAAATCATCTTTGGCTCTACAAAAAATATCTGTTTCATTTTCATTTTGTATGTATACTTTTCTTCAAATTGAGTGAACGACTGCCATTAAAAGCATTATTTACACAAATTATGCGTTTGCTGCACTGCCAAAGAGTTTTGTGCTTCAATTTAACTTGAAAATCTTACACTGGTTATACCCCAAGCAACTCTGGAGCCTGGAGATCTGTCACTTGTCACATAATTGGGAATACAGAACCAGACCCCCACTAATAAATATGTAGGGTCTGGTCACCAGGCTAGTTTTCCCAATGAGAACAGCCCGAGAACAGCCACATACAAAATGATTCACCTTCTCTTCAGCTGGTAGTTGGTATTTCAACTGTTACATCAATAGCATTGAAAACCGTAAAACTGCTCCAGAAGATAACTGGAAGCCTCATATGCAGAGATGACTCTTCTGTATGTTCTCAAACCTGAGCATGGAGGAAGGGCCTTCAGATCATCCAAACATTGTAAACATTACATCTTACCACAAAACCACAGACAAAATATTTTTTTCCATCAATGTTTTATTTAAAGTCATAAAAGTAATAAAAGTTATCACAGCACAGCACAGACAACAAAAAACAAAAGATAACAAATACACACCTAAACTCAGTAAAAGTAGGCAATTTTATGAAGCACTCTACCACATAATAGCTACATTTGATTGCAAATATGAATTTTTCAATGAATATTACAGGATAGAAGAATTACCTTTGCCATGTACAAGTTCACACACTTATTAATTTTAGTTCACACACTTTTTTTTTTATTTCTAGAAACTAAAAGAAAATGACAGATGTCTTAAAAAATCTCTGGCCCTTAAATAACCCTGATTTATAAAACTATTTAACTAACAGACTATTTAACCTAAGAATATAAAATGTATAAAAAATTAACACCAAAAGGAGACAAACGCATAAAAAGCATAAAGTACAACCACACGAAAATACCTACCCTGATTTCCCTTTATAAATCACAACCCACACCAGTTGTAGAGTAGACTTTGCAAGCATCATGCCATAGTCATGACTGTCTTTGCATAGTCAGTGTAATGCCTATAATTAACATTAATCCCTAAATAATGCAATTTTCCATGTCAAAAGCTGAGAGATAGACTCAAAAAACAATTGCAAATGCAGGTATTATGTAATGAACTTCATCAGTATAAATGATTATTTTTATCATCTGTGAAGCACCTTTAAAACAAAGCCAGGAGGCACTGTGGTGCAGCTGGCACAGACCAGACGCAGATGCCCACGGGGACCCAGGTTGGAGTCCATCCTGCGCTCATTTCCTGATCCCACCTCATCTCTCTCTCTCTCCCACTCACTTCCTGTCTCTCTTCACCATCCCATCACAACAAAGGCAAAAGCACAAAAATATACAGAAACCCCCCCACCATAGCTGCATTACTCAAAGCACATTTAAATGTTGTTTCCTACACAAAGCTGGGGAGGTGCCCCAGCAATCAACTCACACGTCTCTCATCATCCAGGAAATTTAAACCTGCGTGCTCGTTCATGTGTCATGCGGTCTGGCGTCACAAATTATCCCTCCTCCACCCCTCACCCCTTCGTTTCACTATGGCTCTACTCTCACATCCCCCTATGCCCCAAGCGATCTGCACTTAGGAATTCCAGGACCAAGGCCAGCTACCAAGTATGTGCTCCTCAGATAGCAAGCATACTACAGAACATGGAGACAGAGCCAAACACACATCATAAATGATTAACTCTCCTCTTCTATGTATTCAAGCATTAATGAACACTGTGTTTGCCCTAGTTATGAACAAGTGAGAGTGAAACTTTTCTGTAGCTATCCTGTTTGCTCCAAAACCGGTTTAAAACCAGACCTTGTCGGATCACATAACACCTTCACACAAAGTTGGAATGGAAAACAGGCTGGTAATATTTGCCTATAGTATAAGCAGCCAACAAATAAACTATCAAATGGGGAAGATGAAAACAGAAGCCTCTTGATGAAGGTATGATAAAACAATCGCCCAGTAATGGGTAATGCAAAACTGTTTTATGATACCAGGCAGTTTTGCATCCATAAGGTACAGCACAGTTTAAATTCAAACCATCCCTGAAAATCTTGACTAGAACATATTCTAGGAAAATCTCCTAACACTATAGGGTGCAAAGGAGATTCAGGAGTTCAGAACTGAGATAAAACCAAAACCACTGACATTTATACAATGTAAAAAAATAATAATAAACACCAGTTCATCACTAGCTGGGTTTCCATTCAACATATTTACATTTCACAATCGCATTAATGAAAATGCGAAGTTCAAGAATACGTGCATCTATGCGTGTTTCAATCAACTGCGACTTTAAACTAATCAAGTGATGCGTCCCGACCAGCTGTGGAATTAAAAGTAATGTCAGGACATGATATGAATCTGAAGGTGTTTCCTACTGAGGATTTCTTATTCGCATAACTTAAACACGCATTTGAATAGAAGTTGGATAGAAACCCGGCTACTGATTTGCTCAATCATTTAAATCTTCCTTGTTACTTTTGTTTAGAATTTAAACAAAGTAAACAATGAAGAGATGGCCAGACTCAGTTCTCACTGTGTCTGTACTCACTACTCAGTAGCAACCAATGAAAGTTTTGTTTCATAGAAACAACTTACATCTGCCTTATGTTAGCAAATGATTACTGTACAAATACCAGACTGTCTTACTGACAGTGTTTCTGACAGGAGATTGCAGTCAAACCCTAAGGACGGGTTGTCCGAAACTGTACACCACGGCCTTTCAGGATACTTCGGACCTACAAGGAAACAAAAAAATGCTGTAAGGGAATGGCGACCAAAGTCACAGGTACAGAGCTTATCTGTGCTAATCTGATAACAACTCAGACCTTGTTGTTGTGCTGTGCCAAATGTGACAAAAAGTGGGCAATGACCCAAAGCACAGTTTCAAACTGTGCAGGAACTAAGCCCGAAGAGGTTTTTACGGTATAACCCTTTTGGGTGTCTCAATTGTACGTTTTTGAAGCGGGATACCCACAAAACTCTCTCAACCACCTGAGAAAAGTTAATGAAGATGGCAAGCTATACTCTTGCTACGGTGGCCTGAAATGTTATTTGTTGACATTTGTTGTTTTCACTAAAGATTTTTCAAATTCAAGCATAAAATTAAAAAAATACTATCTGATTATATTTCATTGTCCTGAACACCTGATTTATGCAACACACACCCTATCAGACAACTTTATAATGTTAGCCTGCTAAATTATGTTAGTTTAACCTTCTTGCTGTGTGCTAATGTCATAACATCGTGTCAGCATTATCTTAAAAGACAGTTCAAAATCTTTATTCTTAGAAGATGCCTTCACTCTAGTCATATCTTATAAGACATCTCTGAATCCCACCAGCAAAGGAATACAGCATGTGTCTTCTGTTTGGAATAGTCCCTGTAAGTCTTAAAGTGAAGTTCCCACCTGGTCTCCTCTCTCTCCCTCTGGCACTAGATGAGCAGGTTGCTCATTCTCCAGGTTCTTGGCACTAGGGTCAGCACCTTTGCGCATCAGCAACCTCACAGCATTCACCTGTTCTTTGCGACCTTGCAGTGAACTGGTGATATGCAGGGCTGTGTTCCCATTATATGCCTAAACAGAGGGTAGCAAGAGTGGGAAAGGGATGGTGAAGAGAGTACATTACAAACACAAACACCAACTACCACATTCATATGCTGTCATGCAGCCATGCTTTGCAGTGGTATGCAGTCATGCTTCTTTTACTGATGCCCATCTGTGTCACAAGGCAATCTAACCAGTTGATCTTTCAGCCCAAATACCTCAAGGCGTTTTAATTACAGTTCACCTTTCTCACTCAAGTGAGACTTCATCTTAAATTTGAAGCGAGATAAATATTTTTCAAGATATTGCAGTCACAAAAATTGGGGCTTTTATGGTCACAGAGTTATCTTGGACTTTAAGTGACACAATCTCCAAAATCTCATAAATTCATCTGAGTCCAAATAATAATTTGGACATTTTGTCATTTTAGACCAAAGACCAACTTTAGCATGCAGGGTTTTACACACTTAGTAAAACCAATGGGCTTATGTTGGTTGTTGCACTTTACACTGAAACAATCCACTTCTCTGACCACAACTAATATTTCTCACATTCCCAAATATTGTGAAATATCTCATTTGTTTTGTTTACTATTGTGCCTCACCTTTTCGTTAATGACAGACAACTGCTGCGGCTGCTCAAGAAACAGGGTAAGCAACTCCAGATTGGCCTCCTCAGCTGCCATGTGCAGGGCTGTGCGACCACTTTTAAGCTCCTGGTGGAGGCAAATGAGAATCCTGTTACATGTACGTCATTGCAAAAGATTGTAGACCATAGGTCTTAGCGTACATAGGCATATTTCTTAAGCCAGGTTTTTTGTGTATTTTCGGTGCGAATTCTGTGTAGATTTTTGAGAGAGTTCAATATGTACAGCTTTTCCCCATTAGGTACTTTTCTGGAACTCCTAGTTGGTGGAAACCTGTCTTTTTGAGCCATGGAAGATGGGGGTCAGTGTAATGGGCCTGCTATTTTAAACTCTGCTTCTACTAGTCTACATGGTGAATCCCTGTTCCTTGCCAAACAAAACGGATAAAACTGCCTCTACTTTAAGGAGAAAAGAACCCCAGCTCTATCTTAAACTGCAGGCCTACAGGGTAGACAGACAGACAATATATGAATTGTCCCACCAACAATGTGCTGTTGCCACACAAGTATTAAAAATACACATCTTTATGTCTCCTGACAGAACCCTAAAATGTTTTGTGACAACTGGACAATTTCTGTAAGAGCATGTGAGAGACGAAGCACGGTTTTCACCTTTGTCCCACAAGAGGCACCCATATCCATCAGCGTTTGAATGCATTCCTTGAACATCTTTCTTTTCTGAGATAATGACAAGGTTTCGGGAGACATTGGATCACCGCCCTGTTTCCTTTCCTGAACCACAGCATTGTGAGAAAGGACAGCAATGTGCAAAGGAGTCAGACCTGTAGTTTCAGAGGGACGGATTATAGAGCGGTCAGACTATCAGTCATTCACTGTGGTCAATGTTAATATTCAAAAAAACAAACTGCACAAAGTCACTGTCTGGAAAGCAGAATAGAAGGGTGTCCGTCCACAACACTCACAACATCACCACTCACCATCATAATTTGTGGCTTCTACTTTAATCTTCACGCCACTGCTTTGGATGGACTTCTGTATGGCCTGGGGGCGAGGGGGGCAGGGTTAGATTTCAAAGCACATACATCAATCACAAGAGCAGAACATGAATTCTGTGTTCAAAAGCTTATTCATTTGTACCGTGGCTGTTAGAAATAATTATAAAACACTTATTTTCCAACAAAATGTACGTCACAGATAACTTGTGCATACTGGTCACAAGACCATGTAATATGAAAAAAGTCAAATTCCCTTTTAAGGCATCAACTGAAGATCCACAAACTGAAGTGAAAGTCTGAATCAGAGCATGTCCCTCCAAACATAATTTTGGGGATATTCTTTGGTTGAATTAAAGGGAAGTGATGTGTGCAGAACTTTAACAATACTCTGTAGTTTTCACACGTATTGTTACTTTCATTTATCATTTATCGTATTGTCACATTCATTTGTCACTAATCAGTTTTCATTTTGCATGTAATTTATAAGAAGTGGTAATCATGATTTCTGGATTTGGTGGCTGCAACTTTGATTTGCTGTGGAGAAGTATGAAGGCCATTTACATGAGTATTTATTTTCTTAACACAGTGCAAGGCACAAGGCAGCACTGCATAGCAGTTTACTGGCAATACATAATGTGCTCCAGCCTAAATGTGACATTAATGTCAAGTTACGCCACATATTCCGACACGTGTGTTTTATTGTCAGCAAAGGCCTTCTCAATGAATAGACCATTTAATTACCTTGCAACTTAGTTTGCAAAGCACAATGCACATCACTGTATATCCATAAGATTTGAATCCATTTAATTAAAACATGGCATTCGGAATTTTAAGTCATTACGAGTCAGAGGCAAAGTTCAAGTCAAGTCTGGTGTCAATAGTTTTAAAGTCCAACTCGAGTTGTAACTGCAGTTATTAAAACCTTGACTAAAAAGTCTTGAGTCCAAGTCCCATGACTCAAATCAGCACCTATGACACACTACACTCTTCTACACCAGAACTTTGAAAACAGCCTGTCAATGTTATGCACCCTCAAAAGCTAATCCTATTCATTGTAGGCCTACATTTGTGCATGTAGGCCTACATTTGTTTTGTGGAATCATACATTTCTTCCACATAAAGTACATGATGATATTATTTACTTGCTTAACTTGTCAGCAGTTATGACCTGAACCTTAGTTAATTATTAAGAGCTGAGTTTGTCAAAAGGTTGGTGGTGACTATGCAGGCAGGTGTTTTGGTGTTTTATGCTGTTGAACCTGTTGTGCCTGAAAAGGGGAACTCCCTAGAGTGCTAGTCCAGTGCTTTGAGGAAGTATAACATGGACTAGCAAATTAACCAGTTATGAGGAAGTAGTCCAATCAAGCATTACACAAGTGGTTTTATATGCAACAAATCGACATGCTTGTGATATGATTTAAGGGCAGTTCATACCAAGAGCGATAACGATGACTATAACTAACGACAAATAAAAATCGCTCTGATTAACATGAATGACGATGTCCACACCGCAAACTATAACGGCAACAACATGTGCGACGATATGCAACGTTGGGATCACTTTCAGAGTGACTTTTTAGATTGATAAAAGGTTGACGGTGGAATGGATGAAGATGCAGGAAAGCTATGGCCAGCGAGAAAGCTAATAGGCCTAATTCCCAGAATCCTTCTACCTGCTGACGTTTTCACAGCCATACCCACAGTATCAGCCAACTAGCCACATGTTAACATCATCTAAAGTCTTTCAGCGTTACGCTTATGTGTGGGACTTGTTCAACCTAACTGGTGGATAACCCACAGCAAACATACATTCACTCTAAAAATTCCATCAAAGGCTACTGAATTGACATTTCCCTTACTGAAGTTCCAGGGTAGTGCTTACCTTTAGAGTCTGAGCATGACCCTTTTCTGCACACACATGGAAAGGGGAACGCCCCCAAGAGTCCGTTGTGTTCAACTGGGCCCCCAGAGTCAGCAGATCCTGAGTAATGAGGTGCTGATTGGCTGCAACGCTCAACTGAAGTGCACTCTGAAAAACAAATCTTAGGTTAAAGGCAGGGAAGGAAGACAGACTGCAGTTGAAAACTAGAACATCTTGTCAGTGTTCCTGTCATCCATATTAACGAACAAAACATTAACTTCCCAGACCTTATGTGATTAATGGGAAAATACACATTTATGTATGGTAAGATGAAGAATAATCATGAATAAAAATCAGTCCATGACAATTCCAGAGGCTGATAAACTGGCTAAACTGTGGTGGTAGCACTGAGCAAACAGGCACTCCATAAACAAGACGGTAAGCAGCAATTCACCTGCTGCTGGTGCCAGTATACATTCTTGTGGACAGGAAACAACTGTTGTCCCAACTAACAACCTTGGCTATGTGCTATGCAATGGCATTCATTAAAGTGAAAACTGTCCATTTTTATAGTAAGATGTTTAGTCGTACAGTATTATAATGGTATAGTAGTATAATTGTTCAAGCAGAATTCTGTTTTTCTGTCAAACACATCAATTTCTAAGTGCAGTCATATGACAAACTCTCTGTGTGCTACATGTTACCTGGTTGTTGTGTTCTTTCATATCTAGCACTCCAATGTCAGCCATTTTCTTTGCCAACACATAGGCCAAAGCCCTCCTTCCCTGGGCCACAGCAATGTGAAGAAATCTATCAGAGGGAAATCATTGACCAGGATAATTACTGATATAATCAGGCATAGCCAACAAAGTACCTGGACGTTCTGTATAAGCCGTCAGCAGACCTATCAGTTTCCCATTGTTCAAATAATATCAGAAACATTTTGACACATATATCCTACAAATCAATAAAGGGTAAAAAATCAGATTAACACTAGCGTCAGGTGCCACCACATAGTGAAATGTCATGATAATGCACAGATAAAACAACATGCCAGGAAGTAGTGGGGCAGAGCTATTTTTTGCATTGACACACTCAAAGGTCAACTTGGCCCAAGTCAGGCAAATGATCTAGCATTTGAATTTTGGAAAGTTTTGCTGAACTTGTCCCTTTTGTGCTTTGAGTAAAAAGCACTGGTACACAAAGCAACTTATTAACCAGAAACCTGGACCTGCTTCAAATAACTTCAACTTCAAAAGTTAAGTGCCATTAGGGAATTAACAAGGCTATAATTATGTCATTATTCAAAGACTTGTGATAAACAAACCAATAATGCTAATAGACAGATAGGCACATAGATAAGTACATTAGTTCTGATTGGATGACCCTGATTATTTGTCTTCTGTTGATTTTAAAAATGTGGGCCTGTATCACTGGGAATGTACAAGACTAACAACACTCCTAGCCTACATACACTTCTCAGAAAGTTGCCTTTATGCACATTCGTGTTCATAAGGACGATTGTGTTTACCTTAATTGAGAAGATTATTTTAAATAGTTAAGTAAGGTTGGATAGTAGCGTACTATTTTTCGCACTAACATGTTATCATAAATCACAAAACTGTTCTCAGGTTGTTTGATGAATGCTCTGTTTTTGTCTTTGTCTTTGTCTCTTGGTCTGCTCAGGTGTAGCCTACTCACGTGTCTCCGTCCTCATCCTGTGTGGTTAACTGCTCTGGGGTCAGTCCAGCCAGTTTCTCCTCCTCCAGCTGGATCTGCCAGTGGAAGAAGGAAAGTGGGGGAGGGCTCTCTTTAAGTGGACCCTGGGAGAACTTGTACTGGCATGGAGAAGATGACGGCATCTCAACAGTTTGAATCTGAGGGCTTGGGTCAAAGAGGAAGCTGTTGGAATTGTCAAAGAAGGCCTCATTGTCCGGGAGAGAAGGTGTGAGAGGGGATGATCCATTTAGGTTCATCCCAATGTCTGTGTAAAGACAGGGGCTCTGCAGCAAACTGATCATGCCTTCAGGCAGGGATGGACTTATATTATCTGCCTGGGCACCTCTCTGTAGGGAAGACAGAAAAGAGAAATGATTCTTCTAATAATCAAATTTTGTCTTTCTGTTTGTCTGTGTGCAAAATAGCTCGAAAAGTACTGCATGGATTTGGATTAAATCTTCAAACAGTGTGGGTATTAGGGCAAGGAACAAATGATTTAATTTTGGTGGTGATCCAGAACACCATCGGGAATTTGTATTGCATGAGTGGCCCTACATTGCTTTGGCGGAGGTCTGCACTCTCCGAGTGCTTTTCTAGTTTCCTTTATTTTACAAAGCATTTCGGTCTGCATCTACTATAGGTAATTGTTTAATGTTCACTTCCTGCACCAGTAGCTTCACCTCAATAGATGACGCAGTTATTAAATCATCTTAGACATATAATGTATAATATCCCATAGAAATAAAAGTATGGTGCCAAAGTAAAAAAAAATACAGAATAGTAGGGCTGGGTGATATGGCAAAACACAGATATTATTATATCAAATATAATTAATATTCATTATTATTCGATTAAGGCTAAGCGATAGAACTTCATACCCAAATCATCTTTAATTGACTGGACTGAAGAACTGTAAATGAACACACACAGTGGAATGCACAGAATATAAAGAAAACGTTTTCAAAATAAATAATAACAGTAATAATAAACAACAATTAATAGTCATGTGCTTGATCATTGTTAATTAATGGTTATGATTGTCGGTTTGATTCATTTTTAGATTCACTGCCAAGCCCTATAAAATAGGCTCCACCACAGTTATTTACAAGAATTTACTTTGGTTTATTCAGTTAGTCTGCATACTGCCTGCAGTGTCATGCCCTGTTACAAAAACTGCTGGAGTGTTTACCTAATTCAGAACACCTGACATGTCCAGTCAAGTTAGAAATGACATTCAACATTAAAAGAATGAACTTGCGAAAAATTCAGAGGTATATACACCCACATGGATCTTCCAGTGAACTGTTTTTGTAGGACATATATATGCATGTTCCGTTTACAACCAAACTACACTCCCTTTTTCATGAAAACTACACACCCTACAAACTTATAAGGACCTTACTGAGATCTGAAATCTGAAAAAGTCTTTAAGGCTGATACAGTGCTTCAGTGACTGAAGGCAAAATTATACGCCTACTTAACCTGCTCTTCATCCATACAAACTCTGTGAAAAGTTATTTACCAATATATTGTTGTGGTGTGTGCATGGTCTTTTAGACTGAACTGGAGCAAGGGTGTTGGTGGATGGTCTTTGCAGGATGGATGTCAAAACTACAACAAATAGAAAAATAAAATTTGTGAATGAGGTCTAAATGTGCCTACTGTAGAATTAGACTACAATAGTCTGGATATTGATAGCAAAATTGTCACATACCAGGGCACTCATTTTCAGCTTGTGGTTCTGGACGTGACTGTTAACGTGAAAAACAATTTAAAACATGAAAACCGACATCTTTAATGGAAATGTTCACCTTTGTTCAATTCTCCTCGACACATAGCCTGACCTCAAACGTTTACAGTGAATACAAATGGAATTATTTTCTTCACCATGTTAACACAAAAGTTCAGTTGAAGACTTAACATGGGATGAAGTTATTTTACCTCATTGTCGACATAAAGCCGCTTTTTCATTATCAACTCCTTTACTGTATTCTTGACGCGCACTCCATGGTAATAGACTTGTCGTGTGCCAGACAACGCTGATTGATCTGTAGGTAAGGAGAGTTAAAATATAGCCATCTCTTATATAGAAACAGCAATAATAACAATGTAGTCTAATAACTGTCTATGCAAACCCATAAAAACCCATTAAGTGGGTTGCCAGAAGATAGCATAAGCCGGTTATCGGATAGGCTAAATATAAAAACCCTTCAAACGTAGGCTGACAGAAGAAAGCATAATTCGGTTATCGGATAGGCTACAGCAGCCTAACGTAGCATGACACCATTATGACACTCTTAGGTCATTTTGGAGCGAACTTGGTGCTTTCTCAGTTTCACACTTCGTTACTTAAACTATCAGAGAAAATGGCTATTCAGGGGTAAATACATATATAAAATGGTGCCTATAATAAAACTATAAAAAGCCTACCTGCACTTAAAGATTTTTCCGTGTCGACGCATGCCCAAGAAGGAAGATCACTGGGAAAGTTTCCAATCATTTTTTCGTGAGAAAACAAGTGCTCATTGACAGACCAGGTATTTACACCTGATATTACACCATTGGTCTTGTTCTCCTGGTCGAGGATCATTGTGTCCACTTCTCTTAGGTAGGCCTAGCCTCTAGAATTTTCCTAAGGTAGCCTATGCTCCCTCTTACTTCCTCAAACGCCAGGGAATTTCACACCAACACCAAAGGAGACTGGAGAGTAAACCAGAGCTCGCCTCAAGCTAGCCTATAACTGAACTGAATAGGCTGTGCAGTTTGAGGAAATGTCGCAACGGTGCGTTCGAGACAACTCGGAACTCGTATATTTCACAGGGAAAAGTCTGAGAAATATGAAACTAACGCATTCCTCTCTTCCTTTTTAAACAACAAATGTCTTTGAACTATTTAGTATTGCCTGTGTCTACTGCGGGTGTCAGCTCAGAAATAGCAGATGCATGTGTATACACGTGATAGTAGTAGGCTAGTGTTACAGCCTAGTTTACCAATATTACTTTCTAATATTTTTAACCTGCCCATGATATGCCTTAGGCAACTGGTACAAGTAGCTTAGTGTCACTGCAAGTCTGTTGTCTGTTGTAAGCCCACAGCTCAAAATGTCATATTCTTAAATGTTCATGTATGCAAAAGACCCAGTTGTCACAAAAAGCGAATTTATTCACCAACTTTGCTCTCTCTCTCAAGTGCTGAGAGTAGGCATTCTCTCTCCATAGGGTGCTGACCTAAACTACTGTGCTTGTGCGTCATAATAAAGTAGCCACTCCGTTGCTAAGGTAGGCCCATGTGTTAGCTTCTTTTGTCATAGTAACAGAGGAGGACCCCCACTAGGACAATCAAGTCTCGACATCACTCAATGCCAAGTTCAGTCAAAAGGGAGCGTTCTAAATAAAAGCATGCCGTGAACAGTTTCTTATTTCCCGTCATTCCATCTACAGCAGTTGAAGTTGTTCTCAGAATGACGGACATTCTGTTTGCCGTGGTGTCAGAAGCGAAGCATGCCTTCCCAACTCTCTCTCAACTATCAGAGGCTGGTAATTGCAGTCATGTAGCCTTCTCTAATGGACTGTCTGAAGTTTGATGATAAATTAGACAAACTGTTAATGCTCGAAGTGTACTTTACTCCTAGATGTGGACAACATTTGGTCAGATGTGTCCTCTTTCATCGTGCGTCAGATGTCTTTTCAAAAGGTGAGGTTATTTAGGCTGTTGTTCATAATGTTTTGTTGTCCATATAAGCTAATTTTTTGCATGTGCAGGTCACTGAAACTATAAAATCACGTTCCACTAAGAACGTAAATAATGGGTTTGTTTGTAGCTACACCTCCCTTTCTCTATTGCATATTACACTTATTCTTTATCTCACCCAGGGAGTCCACATCAGTGGGCTTGGTAGATTTACATTCTGTCAACAAAAGATGGATGTGGGAAGTAAGTTTGTTCTCATCCAGAGACCAGTCTTCCTTCTGTCAGAGAAGCTCTCCCAAACTTATGGCCTTAGGCAAGTGAAACCACTCCTTGCTGGTGAGTCTTACAGCAAGTAGTGCATATGATCTGCAACAGGCCTACTCATTGTTTGTGTAATATGGAACTTGATAATATTGAAACTGAAAATTATTACGCGTAAGAGGATTGATCTGCCATAAAATTTGAATAGTTTTTTACATGAAACCTTGGGCAATAAATTAACTCATGTCTTAGGCTATCTACCTCTGATAAGACTGGGGATTTCATAATTTTCTACGTTTTCAATCAGTATTTCATTCTACTAATATCTGCATTGCCTTTAGATAAAATAGAAACCAAAAAGCAGGTCACCCTGGCTCTGTATTACACCTATGAGATTGCTCACTTATTTCATATTCCTTTGGTTTTCTCAAGCTGGTGATGTACCAGAAGTGTCACTCAATTTCTCAGCGCTGGCAGCAGAGAGCCCCTTTGAGCGAGAGGTGATAGAGGGTTGTATCCGAGAGACACTCATGTTACTGCTGCGTGCTGTTGCCTCGCAGCGATCAGTCTGTTCACCTTCAGGGGAATCGGTGTGCTGGTCTTTCGCAACTTAAAGGTGAAGATGCACTTCTACAAAGACTTTGTCACCAATATGGACGGCAGTGGAAAAGCACTGTGGGCCCTAAGCAACGTGAGTCTGAATATTTTTATAGGGCACTGCACTCTCCTTCTGTTGCGTCTATCAGATTTAGACTAAATAAATAATTTAGAAAGTTGTCAGGACATTTAATAATAATGCAATAACTTATTGATGATTTAGACAATTAGTGTATGTTAGGTCTGTCAGAGATTTTTGAATGAGCGGTTGGACATAAATAGTGTGTCCTTCCTGGTTAGTTCATAGAAAATCATAGCCCTTTAGAACATCCATTACAACTGAGACAAATAGTTGTATGTGTTTGAATATGAGGTGTTTGTTGTTTACGAGGTGTTTGTTGAATACAATGTTTGTTTGCATTTTTTATTCAGAGACCAGGTTCCAGCAATTCATTGTTATCAGAGAGGTTCTCTAGCCAAGCTAGGCCTAGATCCAGCAGTACCATTCAGCTCCCCCACATCCCATCACGTGCAGAGGGGGAGGTTGGAAAGGCATACAGCAAACCTTCTAGTCCATGTGACAGGGCTGAAGAACAGAACAAAGGTGAGAATATCTGGCTGCACTCCGCTTTTACCTTTGGTTGGGGAGGAAAACTGCTCCATTAGGTTTATAGTCATGGTTGCTGGTGATAGTAATTTTTAGGTTACATCAGGAGACCATTGGGTACATCTGGGTACAGTATTTGTCTTTGTTTATATGGTTGAATAGTGATGGACTCTAAATTACTATGTTGTGATAAATGTCAAATCTCTTTTATCTCATTTATTAGGTGCCTCAAAAATTCCGAGTCAGTCCAAGTATCGGAAGGGTTCCAGCACAGCCAGAGATGATGGTGTGAACACAAACAAGCTGTACACCAAACCCACCAAATCCCATCAAACACAGAGTGTTGACAGGTGAGGTCCAAGTTATGACCCCAAAACAAATCGTATCTGCGTAGGGAGATGAGATCAGTCTCAGTTTCATTACACCATTTCCCATGTCTGTGGACAACCACAACTATTTTATAGAAACTGCAAGTGAGATTAAAAGGGGTAGTCAGTCAAGAAATGTCTGTGTCATGCATAACACAGCATAAAATCAGCATACTAGAGATATTTTTATTTGAGGGGGAATTCTGTTTTTTTTTTAATCAATATCACACCCTAAACACAAATGTATACTTGTAAAGACATGCACCACATTGAATGAAAGGTTTCAGTGAATGTCATGAATCTTTCTTAGGATGGCTGAGCAGCAGCCAGCACAGAATGTGGAAAAAGAAAAAAACACTCATGTCAGCCTAACCTGCCAGGACCACAGACGGGCTGGACAGGTCAGCATAATCACAAGTGAATGAAAAAAGCCACAGACCAAGAAGTTAAGCTGAACTGTTACTGTATGCTACTATACTGTTACTGTTACTGTATGCTACTATACTGAACTGTAATTTGACTGAACTGCTACTGAAGTACCATATTACTGTTTGCAGTCAAAGGTTTTGAGAAGTGATTTTGACATGAGGTTGTGAAAGAATTAGTTTTATAAAATTCTTAACTTAAATTAGTTTCTTACTTAGCTATTTAAAGTATTTATGTGTAATACTCCTTACCTTGGTTAAGATATCTGAAAGTGACCTAGACATAATGACAGCAACAGTATATAAATAAACAACCGTTTTGACATTATGGCAAAAAAACACCCAAACACAGCGTTTTTCAGATAGCCACTGAAGTTAGCATGCAAATCAGCGAGTTTTGGGCCGGCTTTCCTATGACGTCATGATCTACCCCATGTGACTGCTCCATTAAATGCAACTGACGGGAACAGAAAGCTGTGTTCAAGACAACTCGGAATCAAAAGAATTGCAAATACCCATAGCAGCTTTAAAGCTATTCTTAGTAGTTATTCCATGATACTATCCATAGTGTCAGTTCCCTATACATTAGTGGATTCTTGAACATTTGAAACAAACATGTTTCTTTTGAAACTGATAAAATAGTGCTAGTCCTGTCTCAATCAAAGCCCCCCCAAAATCCTTTGAAATGTTTGAATCTAAATTTTAACTGAAGTTCTGCCTTAGTCTGAGGTGCATTCAAATTCACACATGTGAACATTTGAGCTTTCTGACTTCAGTTTTCAGTTTTCACAAACAGTTTGTTGCACTCTGTGAATGTATGAGGAACTGGACAGAGGATTTACCATTAAGATGAAAAAATCTCTCAAAATTTTAAAGGAAGCATGTTTACAGCAAACATTGGCCTCTGTTGAAGGAATTTGAACGTATCTCAGGACTGGGCCTAATACGTATGCAAGCTTTTTATGTGTCTGTTCATTTGCAGGAACTGTGTTACTTGTGCATGCAACGAGCCAGGCGCAACATTCCTCTGTACCTGTCAGAAGAGAGAGAGAGAGAGGAGAAAGAGGATGCAAGATTGTTACACTTACTTGAGCAACAGAAAGACAACCAGTACCTTCAGGATGTCCAGGTATCTTTCAACTTTTTCTTTTATGAAATGTCCTTAAATAAATCATTAATTTATATGGATTACTTTTATAGTTAAGTTGTGATAAAAAAATACCTGGTTTCTAACTATATCTGCAATCTGTAATCAAAACATTTTAGGCTGAGAAGAATCAAATATTTGAGAACAAGAAGAAAGTGGCAGAATTTAACTTCAATGTAGCTGAAGCCCTGAAAAAGAGGAGATCAATGCGCTCTTCCGAGTTCTATGTGAGATATCTGTAAAATGCAAACACAAAAAATTATTTCATTATGTGTATGTAAGCCCTTGCTGTTATTGTTTGCCTGCTATCAGTTACTATCTAGCTGATAGCAGGCAATCCTACAGTATGTGAGCTGATCCACTTGAATTAAACGTGTATATGCATTACACATTTGAATGTGAATATGAAAGATTTCCAAGTAGTGATTTCTTAATTAAATAGCTAACATGTGCGTTAACAAGTTGGATGGAAACATGTGTACTGTGAATGGCAAAGCAAGTGATGTGATGTCACAATAGGTCGGCTTGCTTTCAGTTCAGCTTTTTTAGAGCTGCCAGAACAAATAATTCAGCCTTTGACCGTGCACCTGCGTCTCAACTATGGCCATGGTGACATCCACCACCAACACTACTTTTACTTGCACCATATTGCTTAAATGTCAAAAAATCTTTCACGGCAGTGGGGTGTGCTGAAGGGATCACTACTCAAGATCAAGAGTAACATTACAAAGTTGAACTGGGCTTGATACCACAAAAGCAAAGATCAGTGAGCACTGACCAAGATAGAGCAACATAACATGTTTCAGTGCAAGCAAACGTGAATAATTTCAGACAGCATAAGTGGGAGTGTCACATTACGTCACAACGATCTTTCGTATCAGTGTATGAGACCTTGACTATGGTCTGCATAAAGCGAGGTTTTCTCCCCTTCCCCCAGTGCAAAAATAGAATATGGAACTAAACCGACATTTGCGTCTCTCACTCCGCTATTACCCTCTCTGACAAAAGTCCTCAGAGCAGAGGTAGTGCCAAATAACCATCATGTATACCATTCTGGCCAAACAGTGCTAGTTGCTACTAACAACTTTGCCAAACTGTTAATAATTGCCTTTGGATGTGAAGCTTTGCATCAAAAAAATGAATAGGCTTTAGGAGTGGATAGGGTAAAATTTCACATTATTATTTACATTAAGACAATACTTTTTTGAATTGCAAGTCTTTGTACATACCTGTAGATGGGCCATTATCCAGTAAAATATGCAATAATTTGCATACATTTTAGGACGTAGGCTATGGGGGCTTACATTAACCAAACAATCTTCTTGTGAAAAGTATGGCTATGATGAATATGACATTGAATGTTAACATAGACATTTTTGGGATGCACTGCCTATTAAAGCCCCATGGGTGTACACTGAAATGTAAATCAATGTATTTCAATACAGTCCAAATACTATAGAGGATTATGCATTGTACATTGTGTGGAAAAAGGCGTGACTTGTCTCAGTGCATATTAAATCTACTGGGTGTAGGCTTCTAGAAAATATATAGGTTAGGCTGTTTAACTTGTTAGGCCAAAATTTAGATAATTAATGCATATTTAAAAAAAACATCATAGGCTTAGAATAGACATAAACAAGCTGATAAAATTTCTAATTTTAGGGTAGCACATCTTGCCAGAAAACACAATGAGACTTACTGCCCCTGTGTGGTACTGCCCCTGTGTGCTACTGCCCCTGTGTGCTACTGCCCCTGTGTGGTACTGCCCCTGTGTGCTACTGCCCCTGTGTGGTACTGCCCCTGTGTGCTACTGCCCCTGTGTGGTACCTACATTTTTGGGGTCTAGCTAAAGGACTAAAGAATGCAGAGTTTGAAGTGAGATCCTAAAATGTGGCCACAGATATGCTACTTGACTCTCAATAAATGCACATGACAAATCATGACATCAGTTTCTGTCAGCTTTCTGGAACTTTTGACCCACTGATATAATGAATTAAAAGCAAAATAAATCCTCCTGTGATCAACTGTTAGAAACCTACTTTGTTCTGATAAAGTGTATGTTATAACAGACTTTCTAAAATTAATTTATGGTTTAAAACAAATTTATTGGTATTTTATGTTTTATTTTATGGTATAGTTCATGAAGAGGTCTCTTTTATGTTTAATGTCTTTTCTATCTATTACATCTATTGTAGAGGATGGTTACATATGTGATCCAGTATAGATTTCTAAATAACTGAAAATTCACCTTCTCTCTCTCTCTCTCACTCTCTTTCTGTCGGCCTGTCTCTCTCTTTTGTGAAACAGCCTTCTTATATCTTTGGAGGACGCCCAGACACTCCCCTTAACTTGTCGAAAAGGCAAGCCTATCAAGAGGATCTAAAAAGCCAAGCATCTAGCCTCAGACAGAATCAGAAGCTCAACCAGCAGAGCCAGGATTTTATAGACCACTTACAGCAAGTCCAGCTTTCCCATGAGTGAGTCTATGTGAGTTTGTCTAATGCAGTTCAACAAGGAGCTTGCGCGCGTCCTTTTTTTCCCTTCAAAATATGCGCTTACCTTGCAATAACTAGAGTTGCTACAAGTTGAAATCACTGATCATTAGTTACGGTAAATAAATTGAATTAATAAAATGAATTCATTATAAGGCTCTTCAGAATGCTGAAATAGGTTTCACAGACTTGGAAGGGCCTGCCCAACATTCAGAGGTGAAATATGTCATATCAGACCACTCAAAAAGTTAATGACCACAAAGGCAGGGGATTTTGCTTCTGACCTAGGTCTTTTACATCAAGCCGCAAGTAGTCAGTTCATTTACCACAATGGAGCTACACTGAAAGTACAACCTAGCCAACCTACCTTCATTAAGACATGAAGACACAGCAATGTGAAATACAAAGACTTATTCATAAATTAATATTCTTCTGCCAAGAAATAGTTCCTCTAGCTGAGTTGTTGTCAAGTAACACACAAACACAGCAACCGTAACTTTTGATTAGCGCAGTGATATTATACAGTATATAATATGAAATGCTGTCAGAGAGGTGAGGTTGTAATATTTTTACAGTGCATGATTCAGCCAATCATAATCAAAGGCTAGGACTTTCCGTTTTAGAAGTGGGAATAGACAAGTTGACAGCTGCATTCTTAAGAATCTTCTAAAACAGGCTTAGTTCTGTTAGTTCCGCTTCACGTCATGCCTATCAATCAATAACCATTGCACACATCCTCTTGGGATTTATTGCTCAAAGTGTACTATGTATATGTTGAACAGTTTTTTTTATCCACAGAAGACACAAAATAGTAGAAAATGATTTTCTTGTTTTGGCATATAGCCATACAATAAATAGGATATTGTATTATCAAATTGACAGAGTATTGTCATGTATTGTCTTAGGATTTCTCAGCAAAAAGCTCAATTCGTCAAGAAGAAATGTGATAACTCCGAGAGCTATCGGAAAGCATTGGACATTCAGGTAAATCACAGATGATCAGCCATATCTTACACTCGTTGCCTGTTGCCACAGAAGAAAGAGCACAATGCCACCAAGATTTTTCTTTGGAAAAGTGAGTGGGAAGGAGGATGGGTCCCCACGGGTGCCACCTGCCCATTTATGGTTTGAGCACTGCCAGCTGTGCCACTGATCGCTAGTGATTCATTTTTTAAATAAGCCTCATTTGTCTGCATGTGTCTGCCAGTTTGTGACTAATACTTAGCGTTGCTGTCTCCCATTTGGCCATCACAGTGTTTCAATAGCAATGTAATTGGGCTCATGTGTGTGCTGTTCAAAATATGAGGTGTGTCCAAGAATGTTGCTATCTTGAGGTAGCTGAAAGTGATTGCACACCTGACCAAGGAAAACATGTCTGAAGCTAAAATGAATTCCTAGCAGCAGGTCTGTAGCAATATAGTGCAACAGTATTGAGTGTATATTATTCTGCTCAGTGTTCTTAGTGTAATATCTGTTTGATTTTATTCATATATTTATGACATTATTTTGAGCAGTGTTGGTATTCTTCCATTCAGTTGTGACCTATTTTCAGCCAGTACTGAGGAAGTAAATTATTAAGGAGTTGCTGATGTGGGTCCAGAACATACATCCGCATGAATTCCAGCAGTGGATTCCTGATGTTACACAGAGCATTTAGATTTGTACCCTCCACATTCACTCAGCAAATCATAATGTTACATCTGCAGCCATAGTTCTTTTACATTATAATACGAGTGAGGTATCTCATGTAGGGGAATGTAACTCTCCAATCACAGAAGCTCCAGTGAGACGAGAGATATGGTGTGGCCTGATATAGACATAGACAAATGTGAATAACCTAACAATGCCATGCTTTTCAGATGCAGGCAGAGCAGGTAAAACCAAAGGTACATTTCAAGAAGAGACTTTTGTTCCCACCAATCAACAAAGACTGTGGTCGCACCGAGAGAGCAGAACAGGTTACAGTCAAGCACAAATGAACAATTTGCAACACTTACTGAGAGGGAGAGCAAGATTATTTTAGATGAATAAATATGTCCATTATTTGTTTGAACAATTGTGCTAACTCACACAATGAACAATTTATGTGTACCTGTATTTTGATGTGTATTCTCTATATGTATGCCTGCCTATCTGTGCCTAGGTAGGAGAGTATAAAGGCACAGGTATCCCAGCATATGTGCCAGACTCAGATGGTCCAATATTTGGGGTGTTGGACAACAACCCGGAGGATTTGGCAAAGAGACGGCGTATGGCCCAAGCCCTTCAACAGGAGCAACTCTTGACTGCAACCCAGGGGAAAAAAGAGGCAATGTTCAACAAACTGATCCAGCTGAAGAGAGAGAGAGACATGCTGAAGAGAAACCACAGGGAGTAAGTGACATGGTGTAGTAAATGAGGAACTTGGCTTATAATTGGAATCAGAAAGTTGGATACTGAAATTCAATATCATGGAATTTCATACTTTAGTTCATACTCAATTCATACTTTTGTTTGTACACGGATTCTACACAGAACAACCCAACAGATGTCCAATAAACCCAATAAAGGGCAAGGTTAGCTTAAAAGGCATATCTCATATGCATTAGCTATAACAAACCAAAAAAATCAGAAATGCCAACTGAAATTCAGCAAGTCCTTCAATCGACTAATGAGGAGTAAGATAGAAGACACAGAGGGTGAGAGACAAAAAGTATAACAGTCACATGGAAGAGAAAGTGTGCTTGCAGTGACAATGCCCATGAATCCCTTGCCAAAATATTAGGAAAGTTTGGAGAGTTATTTAGCCCTGTTCCCCTCCTGCTCACATCAAGGCTGATAACAATCTGAAGGTGAAACTTCTGAAAATGAATTATGCTCAATTACATTTCCTTTCTTGATCTGAAACAAACGCAAATGATGCTTCTTGAAGGAAACAAATATTTTTGTTTCTTGCTTACCTCTTGCTCTTGACAATGTCTGCTCTACTCTCTCCAGATTAATTCAGGATGAGATCTCCCACTATGAGAAACTTTGTAACTGGAGAAAGTCTTTGGAGATGACATGGAGTCGCAGTGCTGATCTCAAGCGCCAAAGGGACAAAGAGGAAAGGAACTTCATCAGGTGAATTTCTTTGTGTTGGCAATATAAGAACTACTAACATGTTATTTTCTGTAAAAACCTATATTAACTTTTGTACGTTAATATAATACCATATGCAGGAGCCTAGGCACCAACACTGGTGGGTCATCTCAGTGCTTCCACAAGTCACTTTATAGCTTAGTTCATGCAAGAGACATACCATGTGGACAGCACATAACTAAAGTCCCACTCGTCCACAATAATGCAGTGACCCAAAGCTCTGCACCAAAATCTGCAATATGTATTTGTGTAAGAAACAAAGTTAGATAATTACTGCTAATGTGTATTCCTTGACAGGCCAGTTCTACCATCATTGCAATCTAAAATTATTTGTATTTCTTTGAACGTCTATTGTTTTTCCTGTTAATATTGCACATTATTAGATTGAAAAACTAATTCTAGGAAATGTGTCATGTAGGAAGTGTTATAAATCTTTCTTGTTTTTCTTCACTGCTATTATATTAATTAATTATATTAATGTAATTTATGCATGCTACATAAGCAGTAATGACTATCTCTGACAATTGGTCAATCTGGGTTCACTTTAAATAAATAAATACTGGCCTCTGGACTGAACTCTAACTGTAACTTTAAATACACTGAATCTTCACCTCTACCCAGGTATGTATGTTCTCATTAAAGTGACATCTCATGTGGTGTGGTTCCTCAAAGGTCTGGGAGTAGGCTTCTGCTCAGCCAGTGTGAACAATACCACCGCTGCAACCAGTGCAAGAGGCTGACAGGAAACTGTGGGGAGAGCAACATCTGGAAAGAGACACGTTTTGTTCCTGGGTCTCGTCTGATGGTTTAGCTTGAAACTCTGCACACAACCGTGCAGAAAAACCTGAATACCTCAACAGTGCAGTTGCATTAAATATGCTTTTGCATTTCCATAATGTGTTTGCTTTGTTTTATGTGTGCGTGACAGCATAGTGTCCGATTTGGAGAAAGGCCCCTTTTACATTTCCCTTTGGATGTAGTAAAACAGAATATCCAGTAGATGTCAGTGTTGTCCTCAAAGAGTTCTGCCAACACAAGCAGAGTGAATTTTGTTAGTGTGCTGATGGTGAGGTGCTTCAGTATCATTACTCTTACAGTGTGGATAGATGACAGCAGCATTAGGGTCTCTCCTGCCATTTGGGACTAGGCAGCTCAGGACAATAACTCTGTGCAGTTTTAAATTGCGGTTCTGTCAAGGTTGCATGAATGTGGGAAGTAGAAACACTGCTGTATTGGCATAGTAATATGGGCAATTTGTCTGACATATCTTGTAAATGTGATTTGAATAGAATGAGCAATGAATAGAAGCAACAGCACATAGCACCCACACAACATACACCCCTGTACTAAGAACTTTACTCAGCATAGGTGGACTATTCAGCTACTCAGTAATTGGCAACTGTCTCCAAAGCCTATTGGTGGATTCACGTGTCAACTTGCATCATTAATGCATCAGTGTCAATCTGAATCATTCCAACAGGACAGCTATATACCCAGCCTGGTGTCAGTCATCATTGTTGTGACTATTGTGTAAATATTGCCTCCGAGCTGGAAACTCAGGTTGGCAATCAGCACCACAGACAGATGGCCGCCCCCCTTCCTCCATATTTAGGCCTTTTGCAACTTCCCACATCCCCTGGGGAGGTTACCATTATGCATATTTCATTGGGAAAACTCCTCAACACTAGTTGTCTTCATTAGACATCAGCAGAGCTCCCACTCTGAGATTATTTTTAGCGATGGGCTTCTACTTTTGGACAGAATCAGTGCCTTTCCCAGGCAGTTATTAAATATACTAACAGTACTGTATACTTTACTCCATTATAGCTGTTCTAATACTGTTCATTTTAGTAGCGAAATAATCTTGTTGATCTCAAATATGTGGAATGCTTAATAATAAAACTACCCAAAGAATGGTAAACTTCTGACACATTTCATCAACCTGGTAAAGGACAGTAAACTGTAGCCTCTTACATTTCATCAACCTAGTAAAGGAGAGCGAACTGTAGCCTCTTTCATGAGATGCAGTACCTACTCCTCAGGGCAAGGAGGAGCAACTGATATTGTGAGCAATACACATGATCAGTAGATTTACATGTGCAGTGGACAGTGTTTTGCTCATAGAAACAACTCAGATAAAGGCAGGAACTTTGCCCCCCCCCCCCTTCTATTCTAAAAAACAAGTGGCAGCCCTGCCTGTTTGCAAAGACTTTAATTTAGGTTTTTGTAGTCACAATTGCCATGGTGATGAGAAGCTATAGACATTCTATACACTGTAAATCTGTAGTGACAGAGGAATCCAGTGTGGAATTCTGGCAACTGAGAGAGAGTGAATTCTCTGCTGTTTCAGCTATCTTGTAATTCCCCATAATTTCATCCCTACACAAATTTAGCTGTCAAGGTAACCAAGGCTTTTCTATGATTTGAGGGGCCAAGTGTTAGGCTATATATGCACGTATTCTGACATGAAAGGCCATTTAAAAAGAAGAGAAATGTAGACCTTTTTGGTGTGTATCAAGTTCAAATAATTAAATGATTCTTCCATGTTATACTATAGCTTCCTCTCTATGTAATAATATACTGTCTGTTTACCCAGTAATTTGTGGCAGTCTGTTACTGTGATGATTGACTTAAGATTGTTGATAAAGTATAATTATATCTGCATTCACTTGAAGCAAGCCATGATCCTATTCAATCAACATTAGCATTCCTGCCATACAGTGTCAGAGACTTCCTCTTTCCTTTCTCCACAAGTCAGTGTAACATCAGAATGAGTGTGAGGCTTTTATTTTCTGGTAAAGGCTGCATTGCTTTATCACTCATAGACTGTCAGAGCAAAAGCTACCAGTGCAGGATGGATAAAGTTGTCAGTGCAGGGTGGACACAAGTGCTGTACCTTGCATGAGGCTTCTTAAGGACTGAGGAACTAGCTAAGGACCCCCCTTCAGTTCATCACAGAATGGTGGTGGCGTGCCTCTTCACATGCGTGATGCTTCCTCTTGGTTGCACTACTACTGCAAACATGTCCAAAGCAAGCTCTGAAGATGCCCGGACGACCCTGTGATGCATTCTTTATGCACAGAGATTGATTGGCCTGTAATTTCATCATGCACACAGCCATTGCCTTGAGTCAATTCACTGTCTGGAGAGACCCTATGTAGACATGTAAAGAATGCTCTTCCTCGCCATCCCACACCACACTAACCGCCTCGCAGTGTGTGTATATATATAACAAACACCACTGTCTGTCTGAGTGAGATACTTTGTGCCGTTCCTGTGTGCCATTTCTGTCTTATGTGAACAGAGTCTGCTTAAAGAGGTCATACTCACACCCTTGGAGAAGACAAGGCACCTCTGTCAGCTGACACTACTTTCACACAGCACAGCCGGTTTAAAGCTGATCCTGGGTCAGTCCTGTGCACAGCACTGTTCTCAACTGGGCCCTCCAGACTGCTCAACAGATGTTTGCCTTGCTGTCAGTTGGCCTTATTAAGCTTCCTTACAGTGGTGGAGAACAATACACTTTTTCATCACGTATGGACTCTCATTCTCTCTCTCCCCCCCTCTCTCTCTCTCACGCTCCCATCCCATCTCTCTTTATCTCTCTACTTTCTCAGTCTCTTTGATTGGGAGATATTTTTATAAATCTAGGTCCTGGGGCCACCTGGGGAAATGGTTCCATATTCAGGGCAGGAAAAAATTCTCTGGCCGGCCTGAAGGACGCTAGCAAATGCTTGCTGCTTCTTCCTAGATCTAAAAGCCACGGGGAAAAGCTCCAGCCATAATTGTGGAAACCTCAGGGATAACCCCCAGGGACCTCTCATACCTGGCAAATCCCTGGTTGCCGAAGAAAAGTGGGGTTCAAGTTTGGAGACTTTTTCTAACATTGGAACCCAGCACTATCTTCATCACCACGCAATTCAGGTGCCGTGGAGGTGAGAGCCAGGTGAGTTGAACTCGGGTTCAGTTTGAAAATGTGAGTGTGAGTGTGAGTGTGTGTGTGTGTGTGTGTGTGTGCGCGCATGCACGTGTGTATTACTGCTTGATTAGAAAACAAGTGCGTACGTCTAAACCAGACTTTTTTGAATAGTGGGAGAAATATGCGCTTGGAGGAATGTAATTAGAGTAGTTTTTTTGTTGTGGGTCAGCCACCCAGATGACAAGAATAAAGTGTACTACTGTAGACTTTGGAGGCAGATTTATTTTTACTTCCCGGGTTGGTCAGACTTGTTACAAACAACCCACCGTTTTGCCATATAGCCTACTTTGCAGTCGGAATAATTCAGTAGCCTGCTATGTTTTAGTAATGTATAATTGCACATAACAAGTGGAAGCTGGCCAATATTTTACTTTCCGAGAAGAAGCTTCGATGCATCATATTCTATAAGGATACTGAGCAGCTACACCATTTCTTTATTTCCCGAAAGTCTCTGTTTATCAAAAACAATATACATGCGGGGGGTTGCGTTTTACAATGCTCGCCTCGCATTGCTGATTGAGACACTGTTCAGGGGATTATAAATTGTAATCCACTTTCAATATGTGCCGCCTGTAAAATACCATCTGCCGCTGTATCTTACAAACTGTTCGTCATACCGACCGCGAGATGAGTCTTTGAAAGTTAGGTGAAAGGCTCTTTGAACCCTGACCCTTGGACCCACTACTCGCCAAAGACCAGAACATAGCCAGATGGGGGCGCGCATTACTCTTACAATTACTGCAAGGATTTGACTCCCAAACATCCCCTTACCACATTAAAAGTATTATTTCGTGGATAGCCTACGATTTTATGAGTAATATTTATTATATGAGTAATATTCAGTAATGTGCCTGTGGGTAGAAGGAGGAAACCACACAACTTTACTGCGCCGCGTATCTGATTATGAACAGCGGATGACTAACCCGCTGCCCCATGGATTGTTTAATTAAAGGAGATTATATATTCAACGCTTGGACAGTTCTTAGGTAACCGTATCCTCTAGCTCGCTGCATATGCTGTTCTGTTTATTTGCCCATGCATGTAGCTTAAGTCTGTAGTAAGAGTCAACCTTAATTGATTTTGTTAATGTTTTATCTTAAAGACATGTCCAGTGCTGAATCTGATTTTACCAAGCTGACAGGCTCTTTCTATCTTGTATACGAGGCTCTGCGCTGTTGACCTACTTGTGTTGATGAAAGGAAGGATATGACACATTAGGTCTCTCCACTAAAGCATAAGGCAGGGGGACAGGAGCAAACTCTGCATTGTGTTCGATGAGAGAGTCAAGACCAGTTCTGTGCCAGGAACACAGGCCATGATTCTGAGGGATACATTTTGATAAGGGTCACGCTCACAATTTAAGATGACAATGCAATTAATCGTGAGAGTGCAGCCATTTGTTCAACGTAGAGCATGGACCCCGTTTGTTAATTCGTCTCAATTAGCCAACTTTGCATAGCCATTTTGCATGTAACGTTAACTCGGAGTCGCTAGTTGAACGTCTCTTTCCAATCTGGACAACTCATTGTGTCGCTGGCGATTTTGTTTACTCAGGCAGAGCCTAACAGCTGAGGATCCATAACTTAGTCTGCTAACTGGTAGACTGTTTCTGCACTAATTGACTTGCCTGGCACCGGGTGGTATTGAGTGAGCGAACAGAGTGAAGCTCCACTTTCTTTTCCCACGAGTTTACAAGAGCTTCCCTGTCTCATGCCAGCACAACCCCTGCCTTTTGCGCGCTCCCTTGTCAACGAGACGTGCCTGGTACAGAGACTGGAGCGCGCGGTAGATGCAAGGAACTGGCTGTATGGAAAGAGAGTAGGTAGGGAAACCGATGTCGACTGGATACCAGGGGTAAAGGAGTGACAACTTTCTGGGTGTGCGTTATGGATCGAGGTAGACTGTTTACACAGGCTCAAACGTATGGATATCATACTGTAAAAGGTAAGCAAACATGGTTTTTCTGAAGCTGTGTCTTCTACGCATTGCTCACACATTAAAACTGGTAACGTTAACAACTAAACACGCTGCGTCACTCAGTAAACCACATGAAGCATATTCTTTCAGATTAACTTATTCTTATGTTTTGGTCGGATGAGCAACAGCATCGGTCTTTTCTGTAAAAGTTATTTGTCGATTCAAGTATTGGTTCATTTTAGTTTGTTGTAGTCTGACATTCTGCTTTATCTTTCAGGGTTAACGCAATGAATCATCGTTACACTCCATCCAAAGTTTGAACAAGGACTACGCATGGAAAGCAGTCGAACTGCCTTAATCAGATCCAAGATTTTTTGAGATAAAATTTTATTTACTTTTTTCAGCTTTGTCAACACGGCATTATTATTTTAATCCATTACTATCCCTGTGAAAATGATCAAGGGTGACAGCAAAGGCGAACGCTCGCTGAGGAGCGCCTCCCCGCATAGAAACGCGTACAAGACGGATTTTCACGCCATAAAGTGCTCCTTTGATGGAACCAAGTCCCAAGCCAACGGGGCCAACGACCCTCGGTCAGAGGCGAGGGGTAGGCCGACGGGCACCCGCGGAAACAAGATCAAAAACAACATTTTTCTTCAGATGGATGGCCAGCACCAGGACACAGGAGCAGCTCTAGCTAAACCCGATTTGTCAAGGCACCTGTGCCACTCGAGAAGACCGCTCAGTAGCAGCTCTCAAAAGGGAGGCAGCGTGAGCAGCATTACCAGTCAAGAATCCGCCACTTCGGACAAAGCCTCTTTGAGCGAGGAGGCGGACATCGACAAAGCGACACTGGCAGCGAAGTTCTCGGTCACCCGCAAGCTTTTTGAGACAGGCCTGAAAGAACAGGGCTCCTCAGAGAAACCTGCTATCCCTGCTAAAGTCATCACCCGCTTGTCAGGGGACAGTAATGCGTCCGAGGAGGGGAAGACGACATGGAGACCGACAAGCCCCAGTCAAAAGCCCGCAACCACAAGGGTCTGGGAAGAAGAAGGCAGAAAAAGAGAAGAGAAGGAGAGGGAGAGAGAGATAGGGAAGAGTGACGGTGACACACCCACACACAAGTCTAGCGGGGCCACAAATGCCGGACCCATGTCAAGGCGCCTGGAGAGCTTCATGTTGGACAGTGACAGTGACGACTCCAACCACAAGGCTGACCTCTCTCCTGATGGAAGCCAATCAAGACACCTGCTAGCATCTAATGGCCTCCACCAGCTGGCCTCTGTCAGCAGCTGCTATTCACTTAAAATCCGATCAGTGAGTGCCGGCGCACCTAGCACTCAAGACGTTTCCCAGCAACCCTCTGCCTTAAATGGGAACTGCAAAGCTGCATCTCACACCCATGTCTTTGAAGCTCACTCCCCTAACAGCCATGTAAGTTTGCAGTCCACTCCTCCCACTAAACAAGCGAGTTTGATAGTGAGCCATCCCATCAGAGACGTCAGGCAGAGACCCTTCCAGGTCATCTGCCTCAGATCTCTCAGGTGTGGGCAGACATGATGCTTTCAGGAGGGAGGCCTCCAAAGCTGGGCAGCAGACAGACACAGAGGCCTCTGCTGGACTGCCAGCAGGGGCTGTAGTGCGAGCTGAGCTTGTGGTGCTCCAGAACGAGTCCTCGGAGAGCGAGGGGAATGAGGAAGAGCACCTGGATGATGATGTGTTCGAGGAGGCAGGCCTGCACAAGGCCCCATCGAATAACCTGTCAGAAGAGGGAATGAGTGATCGCAAGAGAGTCCAATCAGGGGAGCAGCTGCTGGATACAGAAAGTGGCCCCCGGGAAATGGAGCAGAAGGAGGGGACTGGGAGTCTCCAGGAGCACATTGAGGAGGATTATAGTAAAACCCAGGAGCAGAAAGTGCAGGAAGAGGAGGAGGAGGAGGAGGAGGAAGAAGCAGAGGAGGAGGAAGATAAAGGAAAGGAGAAAAGGGAAGTAGAGAATGTTGATGAGGGAGGAGTAGACGGGAAAGAAGGGGACGGTGAGATCATGAAAAAGGACGTGCAGAGACGGGAAAACATGGAAGAGAGGAAGGGGGAGGAGGACGTCCTTGGAGAGATGGTTTTGGACGGACTTGCGTGGGACAGGAGGAGAGGACAGGTGAGGACGAGGAAGATGACACCACAGGTGAGGAGCGCAAGGTGAACGGCTGCACTGAGATCTGCGGGATTGAGAACGCCGCCTTTGTGGATGACCGGGAAAGAGATCTGGAGAGCCACAGAGAAGAAGATGAGGAAGAGGAAGATGAGGCGGATGGCAACGTAGGGGGTGAGGTGCCTGAGCCATATGAGGAGCTGCCTGGACTCTCAGATGAGGAAGACCCAGCTCCACGGAGGAAGATCAAGTTCTCCACTGCGCCAATTAAGGTAATGTTGGCTTAATTTAATTTTCATGAGGCTGTAGTAGGCCATACTGTATTTCATAGACAGACTTAATGAAGTAGTAGCTATCTTAATTCATTGCCCTTTACACGAGTGTGGATGCCTGTGTGTCTTCAGTGTGATGTGAAACTTTCACTGGAGAACAAACTGGCCACATATTGCTTGTTAGCAACACTCTGTTTATGAGGAGCGGTCGGTATTTTCCTAGTACGTACATGACAACCTGACAAGATCTCACATGCTTGTGAAGGTATTTGCCCCTTGAACACCTGTGATGCAATAGCAAGTCATGAGCATGTTCACATTCTGACTACTCTTTCCTAAGTGTGGGTTGGTGGGTGGGTGGGTGTGTGTGTGTTTGCATGCACTTGCCTGAGCTTGCATTCTACAGAAGTGTAATTCTGTTTTCTCTGTCATTCTTTAAGGATAAAAAACAGCCCTTAAGCTGCAAAATATGTCCCATTCATATTACATTCACACTTAATGATAGGTTGTTCTGTTTAATACTTGTTTGGGGTTTAGTGGTTTTGAGCTCTCATTTCTTACCAAACTCAACTGCTGATTGAGTCATTATTTTAATTTGAGCTGAAACTCTTTTCAGATACTTCACTGTTGACCAATATTGTGTCATGCCCATGATCATAGACAGTATGTCTAGACTATTCTGCTTTGAAATTTGGCTTTCAGGTCCAGGTATCCAGGTAGCTAGTCTTATCTGTTTTAAAGATCAGTGGAGCATCTGGACCTTGTTCAAGTAATCACTCACTATCCTGAGTTACTCCAGTTCTGTCCAAACTGACGTGTTGGGTATGTGTTGTGAGATTAGTTTGATGGCCCATTGACACAGCAGGTGCCCAAATGACTCAGAGGGGCCTATTGGATATCTCTCTCTTTCTTTATCTCTTTCTCTCTCGCATATGTGAGCACACACACACACATACTCTCTCTCTCTCTCTCTCTCTCTCTCTCTCTCTCTCTCTCTTTCTCTCGCCCTTTCTCTCTCTCTCTCATGACATGAGACATCCAGACAGTTACTCTATTCTTTTTTTCACCTCTGACACACACACACACACACGCACACATGCACACAACTTCCTTGGCTTAGGATTGGTTGGCATCAAACAGGAAGTGCATTGTCCTACTGATCACATGACCTGGTCCAAGACCCCCAGAAAGCCAAGCGTGTGAAAGGGAGAGATTCTGGGGAAAGAAAAGCCCAACTGTGTGTGTGTGTGTGTGTGTAAAGGGAGTGTCTGAGAACTGATTTTGCCCTTATCATTGTCTCTGTAACAACATCCTCAGAAGGACTTAGAGAATTGGAGAATGAGCAAAGGGAAGGAAGAAAGATGTGCAAAGAAAACAAAGCCTTCAAGTTCATGTGCTATAAATGCATCTGTCTCCCATCAAATGAGCTGCTGTCAAACTATCGTTACTATTATTTATAATTTAAAAGTGTGTGTGTGTGGATAAGCGTGGCTGTTGTCTTCTCATTTCTGCTGCAAGACACTGGTCTTTGTCTTCATGTTTGCAAAACAAGGTCACGTAATTTCGTGTTGGACTCAAGGGATATGAAGGGATGAACTACTGTCCCCTGGATAGCCCTTAGTAATCTCTTGCACTATGGAAACCACACACGTGT